>JAOBSW010000965.1:0-123366 GCA_026214975.1 Gentiana macrophylla | reverse complement strand
GGTTCTAGAAGACTTTGTAAACCAAGTCGATTGCAAATGCACAATGGCATCAAGTTGATGGATGCACCTAGGTCACATAAGGAATTTGGGAAGACTAGGCCTCCCATCTGCAGTGTGAGCACAAATTTGCCTGGTCGCCTCTTGGTTGGTAAGTCTTGATAATTGACCATCGCGCGAGTCTTTACCAACTGCTTGATCCATTTCTCGATAATTTCTTTTGGAAGATACAACATCCTTAATGAACTTGGTATACTTAGGCATCTCAACCAAAACTTCGACAATGGAAGATTAACTCAGTGTTTTTCAACAAATTGAGCACCTTTTCATACTTCTTATCTTCGCTCAATGGGATGTTGCTCTTTCCGGGTGGAAATGGAAGCTTCTTAAGATCATTCTCGAGAAAACCTTCTTTGAAGATGCTCTAACGGCCTTGTCTTCCGAGATCTTTCCACGAACAGACTTTTCGAAGTTTTCGTAGTCGTGGATCACCACCGACTTTCTTTTCCTTTTTCACCCTCAAAGGATCACCACTTGAGGATTTCCAACCTTTCCACCTATCGGGGATCACCCACGATTACTTGCTTGCAGCCAAGGGGATGATGGGTGCTCAACTTCCCCTCCTGCCTTATCAGTGGCAGGAGGGGCTAGTGGTTTCCCTGGAAACCAGGGGGACCACTAAGCTGTGTACCGCTTCTTAAACTCATGGTACTGGCCTCCTCTTTACCATATTGTATTGATGGCACGAGGTCAGTACACTGAGCAACATGACCACCCTTAGGATTTTGCTCAGTAAAGCTGGGCAAGTGCCCTTGGGGTTTTGATGCTAACTGCTCAGCCAGCTGCCCTATCTGTCTCTCAAGATTTTTATTCATACTCATTAGGAGCTGAATATTCTTGTTTTTCTCCTCTCTAAATGAGTTCCATTCGGCTTTAAGATCAGTTGAACTTGAAGGGCCGTGAGAGTTTGGGAAGTTTGGAGAGTATGGCTGGCTGGGTCGACTTTGATAATTAGGATTGGAATTAGAGGGCCAATTCTGATTGAACCTTGGTGTGGAATTGGAAAAATTCGAGTTTTGGTTCTGATTGAATCCAGGGTTTCTGTTGAAGTTTGGACTCTGATTAAAGCTTGGATTCTGGCCGATGCCCTGATTTTGAGCATTATTCTGGCCAGAGAATTGGTTATTGAACCTCGGATTAGACTGGCCAGAAAAGGCATTCACTTCTGCATTTTGTCCAATCATGGGGCAGAAACGAGCAGTATGCCCCGGATCATCACAAACTTGGCATGTGATTGGATTATACTGTCCATTATTATGAACAGCGTTGACTTGATGAGCAGAAGGGGGTTGAAATTGACACCGCCGGACATGTGGCGGTCGACAACAATTTTCGCAATCTGAACTCCGAGAATTTTCGCAATCTGAACACGAGAATTTTCGCAATCTGAACTCCGAGAATTTTCGCATGCAGCTTGGGATGTTGTCACCGAGAATTAGCCATTTGCTTTTGCAACATGGCAATCGGTCTCAGATAGTCACTTCCTCGACCTTGGGAGGAGGAGGAGGTGCCTGAATAGCTTGATAGGATGGGGCATAGTTATATTTGGCAATGTCTTCAAACAATGCCCATCCTTCGTCTGGAGTCTTCTTCAAAAACGCCCCACCTGATGAACTATTGACCATGCCCTTAGTGAGCTCGGTCAATCCGCTAAAGAATGTATTGACTTGCCTTTGCATCGGCAAGCCATGGTGGGGACATTTTCGGAGGAGGGACTTGAACCTTTTCCAGCAATCAAAGAAAGACTCATTTTCCTGCTGACGGAAAGTGAAGATTTCATTCAAATACTGGGCCGTCTTTGATGGAGGGAAATATTGACTCAGAAATTCTTTTTCAAGACCGGCCCAGGTTGTAATGGATTCCGAAGGGAGAGAGTGATACCACTCTAGTGCTTCCCAAAGGAAAAATGGAAAAAGTTTGAGCTTGATTGCGTCCTCACTTACACCTTGGATGCGGGTAGTACCGCATATGTGTAGAAATGTGTGTAGGTGAGTGTGGGGGTTCTCTGATTGATAGCCGTGAAAAATCGATGCATGCTGCATCATCTGAATAAGTCCTGGCTTTAGCTCGAAAGTTGGAGCAGTAATGGCCGGCATAACAATTGCGGGGTTGACGGTGACTGTGCCAGGCATGGCGTGAAGTGCCAACGAGCAGCGTCTATCTTCTGCCGCCATTATCACTATTTTTTCGATTTCTCTCGCAAGATTTTGCTCAAATTCTTGATCAAAAGCGCTTCTTCTTCGTCGAACCAAGTCTCCGCCTATTAGGGTCGGACTATGGTCCGCTTCGGGGTCGTGGAGTAGATTAGTGGTCCCTTCTGACTACGAGTTTGCATACACCGAAATCCAAGATCAAGATGTTGAGCAAGAAAGAAAGAAAGAGAGAAAGAGAACTATAAACTAAGAAACTAACAACTTAAACTAAATACTTACAATCTAATCTAAGATCAAAACCTAGAGAAAAGAAAAGAAGAGAAAAGAAGAAGATGATAGGAGGAAAGAGGAACGGACGGACGTCCAAAATTATGGACGAGCGTCTGACCAGTTTTCAGAATGGACGGGCGTTCAAAATATGAATGCTCGTCCTCTTTTTCAGAATTCCTTTGGACGGGCGTCCAGAAGTATGAACGCTCGTCTGCGGGTCAGAATTGATACAGGATTGAAGAATTTTCAGCGGACGGGCGTCCAGTGAACTAAATGCTCGTCCGACTGAAGCAAGAACTGGACGGGCGTCTGGTAAAACGGACGCTCGTCCAACTGGGCAGAACGATTAGAAAAACAGAGCGTGATAAACAGAAAATAGAGTATAGACTAGGAGCAAAAATTTTATATTAACTACTAACAGAAACACAATTAAAACGACAGACAAGTGAACTAAAACAACTAAACGATTAACCACAAACAGAAACTGAGAAGATCTAACCTAAAAACAGGAATTGAAAACAAAACAAAAACTAGGCAACGTCCGGCTCCCCGGCAACGGCGCCAAAAACTTGTCTACGGATTTTATCTATGCAAAAAAACAAGTAATAAATTTATAATCCGGTTAACCCCAAGTATAAGGATCGTAGTACTAGTGGTTAATGCCGGGTCGATCTACGAGGAACTAGACGATTGTGGTTCTGTTTTTTGCCTAACTAAACTATGTCACGAAAAACTAAACTAAACAAATGATTAAAACAAAACTAAACTAAACATATATGCTTTGAAAATAAACTAGACAGAGAGGGCTAAATCCAAAGCTAGGAAGGTTGGTTGCGAACAAATTACTCTAAAGGTGCAATAGAAAATAAACTAACTAAACAGTTCAAGTTTCAAGGGTTAAATCAAATTTAAAACGGACAAACGAGTATTGATCCACCTATCCAACAAACACTAATCTCTCATCCCGATTATATTGCGCTTTCTATCAAGTTGTGATTCATCTTATCAAAGGTATGAATCCTACTTTAAGTGATGATTAAGCCTATTAATTTCTATCTTTCGATTTACGGAAATTAACGCGTCATAACATAAACAAAGATGTAAACTTTAACGCTTTAACCTAGATATTCAACCTATCAACTTTCGTTTGACATAGATCAAAGAACTATTCCTAAATCATGGTGATCTAATGTTTATAAAGACTTTCATCAAATATAAAACATCATACATGCACATCTTTCGATATAAATGCAATTAATCATCGTAAGACATGATAAAGGAAACAACTTTGATTAAAACTTACAATATAATCGAAGAATCAAAACTACCGAATGTTGGATGGCTTCACAATGCTCGTTTGATTGAAGCCTAGCCTCTTAGCATCCTTGAATAGCTCGAATTGTTGAAGTAAATTGCATAAATTAAACTAATTTTATCTAGGAATTGAAGAACATAAAAACTGGTAAAAACTGAGTAAAAACGCAGCCTATAGCCGCCCCTAGGGTTTAAGGTTCGAAGATTGTCAATTGGTATCCCCAATGTGTGAAAACAAAGGGTATTTATAGCCTCCAAAGTCGGTTTCTCTAAGTCGGTCGGATGGACGGCGTTCACTATAATGGCCGCTCGTCCGACATTCTTGAACTCCCTCGACGCCGCCGTCGACTTCCGTTCAAACTCTACGTATCAAAATCGCTTTCATGGACGACGTCCGAATTGCCGGCGCTTTCGTTCATATGGGACGCTTCATGGACGAACGTTCATGCTGCCTTGAATGGGATTCTTGCATACTTATCTCTTTCCTTCCTTCCAAATCATCATTATCTCTTTCTTCAATCAACTTAGCTCGACTTTTAATTTCTTTAAATCATCATTTGAGCACAATAAGCATACCTATAACACATGGAAAACATCGCAAAGCGTAATAGTATTCAAATAATTATATTTCAACCATAAAATCACATAAACATATCAATATTGCGATTAAGTCTATAAAAATATCGTTTGCTCAATATTTCAATATAAAGACCAATTATTATGCAAATTACACAATATAGAGGGGAAACATCGTAAAATATATCCTTATAATTCATAGATTTTCACCCTTAACATTTTTCCAGGATGTTTGTGGACGATTGATCTATTTTGAGTATAGCATGCTATATTTGCTGCTTCAGCCCAAAATCTTTTTGGTAAGCATGCTTCTGCAATCATTGTTCTGAATGCTTCTTTGATTGTCCTGTTTCTTCTTTCTGCTACACCATTTTGTTGTGGAGTCCCTGCTGCTGATAGTTGATGTAGTACTCCATTCTCTTCACAATAGGTTTTGATAATTTTATTTAGGTTCTCTGTGCCTCTGTCTGATCTTATCTTGATGATCTTCAATTTCTTTTCATTTTGTATTCTTCTTAGCAAATCTGGTAGCTTTTTGAGTGTCTCTCTTTTCTTGTTCATGAATATGGTCCAATTGAATTTGGAAAAGTCATCCACCACCACCGTGAGTGTACTTATTTCCATTTGCACTTCTTCGTGTGATCGGTCCAAAAAGGTCCATGTGCAAAAGGTGTAAGATTCTTGTTGTATATTGATAAGGCTTTGACTTGAAGGAGCTTTTGATCTGCTTCCCTTTTTGACATGCATCATAAATACTTTCCTTTTTGAATGTAATCTCTGAAAGGCCTTCAACTAGCTTGTTCTTTGACAATTTGTTGATGGTCTTGAAGTTGAGATGGTTCAGTCTTCTATGCCAAATCCAGCTGGTTGATTGCTTATTTTTAACTAGCAGACATGTTTCTACTTTTGCTGTCTTCCAATCTACCACATACATATTGTCTTCTCTTTTTCCTACAAGTACAACTGTGCTGGTTTGATTGTGAATCACTTTGCATCCTTCTTTGCTGAAAAGCACATTATAGCCTTTGTCACAGAATTGACAAATGCGTAAAAGATTGAAATTGAGTCCTTTAACATAAGCCACATTCTGAATCTTCTGGTTGTTCTTGAACATTGTGCCTTCCCCCTTAATTTTGCCGAGGTTTTCTTTACCTCCAAATGTGACTTTTTGTCCATCAAAAACTTTAAATTTGGTCAGCCATTCTTTATTCCCTGTCTTGTGTCTGGAACATCCACTGTCTATGTATCAGACATCCTACAAAACAAATTAAGTATGTTTAGGTACCCAACATTGTTTGGGTCCATACATGTTAGCAGTCATGCCTTCTACTCCAAGTGTTTCTCCAAAAGATTTTCTTCTTGGATAATTAAAGTCATCAACTTCATATATATAAGGCATGGCAAAATGACTTCTAATATTTCTACTAAAGGTATTCTGATACTTTTCTCTACTTTTTGGTGCATTTGCATCCTCTTTCACTCTCCAATATGCAAGAGGAAATTTATCTTCATATTGCTTCTTGTGTCCAGGAACATGCCTTAGTTGGCTTTTCTTAAACACATGTTGCATAGTATGAAATGGTTTCTTCTTTTATTTTTGGGGTGCAGTATTCCAATCATCCTTTGAAGGGTAAGTCTTCCCTTACCATTCAGTAGGCCTTTGCCTTTAATTGGCTGGTTTGATGATTTACTCTGCTGTTTCACTACACTTGGTTTTGGCTTCACCGGTGCAGGATGAGTAGTTGAAACCATGGTCTGTCCTTTTCTGAATTTAAGTCCAGTTTTGGTCCTTGATTCATAATTGTGTTGTCCATTGTTTCTTTTCTCATCTTGACTGTTGTAGCCCAGAGCAGATCTGGATCCAAACCTTTTTGGGGTTTGTAGGCTGGTGCATTGAGTGGTGTAGTAGTGCTCATAACTGGTAGGGAGATTTTCTCAGCTGGTCTTTCAACACCAGATGAGTGATCATCTGCTGCTTGTTGATCAATTGAGTGAACTTCCTTACTAGTTGGTTCATCTTTCCGTCCATCCAGTTCTTTCTTTTATCTCTTATTCTCTTCCCTTAGATTCTCACATTCTTGTTCCAGAATTTCATGATTTGTTTAGAATCTCTTCAACTCATGAGATTTTTAATTACGCTTGCAGAATCCAGAGGGAGAGTAGAAGATTGTGCAGTGTCAGATATGGATGCACTTGATGACTATGAACTAGATATTACCTTTTTTCATAAATTTCCTTAGCCATAAGGCATATATATGATTTGTCATTGTCTGAGCAGTTAGCCTCATCATCATCTGAATCATTATCAGATGATTTATCATTCTTTTCACTACTAGTTTCTACTTTGAGTGCCTTCTTGTTCTTTCTCTTTTCAGTGGTTTTGTATTTCTTCTTTTCCTCATCTTGGCCTTTTTCTTCAGGCAATCTGCCTTGAAGTGACCTTTCTTCTTGCAATTGAAGCATCTCTATTCATCATCCATTTTATTCATGTCTTTGCCTGAGCTTGACTTCTTGTTTGATGATGAACTTCCTTTGAATTGCTTCTTCTTACTAAACCTGTCAAAACGTTTAATCAGTAAAGCAATCTGCTCTTTTAGCTCCTGTGTCTCTGTGCTACTTGTATCAGCCGTTTTGATTTTCTGGGGTGCAACCATTGCACTTGCCTTGTGTGCCTTTACTGGTGCACTGTCTTCACCGTTCAACTCAAATTCATGAGCATTTAATTGAGACATCAGAGTTAAAGTATCAGTATTTGCAAGATTTATTGTTCTTCTAAGTACTGATGTGATGATTTTCAATCTTTCAGGTAGACCTCTCAAGATTTTTAGACAAACTTCCTTCTGTGGGTATGTGTGTCCAAGTTGTTACAGTTCACTGATAATGCTTGAAAATCTGTTATCCATTTGATCAATGGATTCACCAGTCTTCATTTTGAATTTTTCAAATTTCTATTTTGCAACAGACAATTTGTTTTCTTTGACTGCTTCTGATCCTTCATTGATCAGTGCTAATTTATCCCACATCTCCTTTGCTGTTTTGAAGTCTTTGGTCCTCATGAACATATTATTGTCCAGAGTCTTTAAGATCATGTCTTTTGCAACAAAGTCAAGATTTGCTCTTCTTCTATCATCCTTTGTCCAATCTTTCTTGGGTTTGTCTATTTCCTTCCCTTGATCTGCTCTTGTGGCTATCAAAGTCATGATCTTGATTGGACCTATTGGTCCCTTGGAAAGGCTAACACAAGTTTTGGGGGGGGGGTGAATAAACTTGTCACCAAAAACTTTCCCAAAACTAAAAAAGCCTCAGGAACTGAGTTTCTATCAAACTCAAACAGATACTCAGCTCAGTTTTGTTCCTATCCTGAAACTTGTGCGAAGTTCAGCTAACTCAACTGAGTATAAGTCAATACTGACTTATATTTGGTCTTGTTAACCGGCAGCGGATAAAAATTAGCCTTTAACAACTAGTTAACTAAGTTTCAGAGTCAAAACCACATAAATATAACTATCATAAAGTAAATGAATGCGTAAAGTAAATAGACAAGATTTATAGAGGTTCCAGGTGGTGTAATCCTGTCAATCCTCTCTTCCCAGGTGATGCGGAGGAAAATTCCACTAGAACTTCTATGAGATGGCCCGGTTACAAAAAGTTCTAAACTGATAGTCCTTGACTAATCCACTAGCTTCACTATCTAAACACTTGTACAATGTGGATTAGGATGCTTTCTTTCAACTGCTTTGAACCAATGGTCCTTGGAGGGTAGAATTGCCTCTTCACCAGCTCATCACAAACACAGTCTTCCTGACTGCACTCAACTGTCCTTCACACCTTCTTGGTGTTTCACAATCTAAACCTTTGATAAAATCAAAGTTTAGACTTTGAATCAGTAACTATGATTCAACTGTGATTTGAGTTTTTCTTCAGGATGGTTAAATTAAGCATGCCTCTGTATTTCTTCAAATGAGGGAACTTGATTAAGCTTGAATACGCTTTGAACACTTGAAGAAATTTCTCGATCTTGCAATTAAGTGCTTAGCAGGTGTTCTTTTGAATTTGGCTTTCCCCCTTAATTAAATTTTTCTTGACTAGATAGATTCTTTTTAGTTTTCCTGCTCTCTTGCAACATACACACACCCTCTTGTTGACGTTGTAGAGGTGGTCTATTTATAGGGGTTCATCCAACGTTCATCCTGCTTGAATCTTGCAACGGCTATATTTTATGACCGTTCTGATTTGTCAGTAGTTCATCCAATAAAAACACTTCCTTTGTAACGTTCGATTGTACGATCAATTTGTTGGATGGATGACTTATAAAACTGAGTTTCTTTATCAGTTTTATGCTGAGTTTATCACTTGTCAGTTTCTTGGCTGACTTGGAGCATTAACTGTGATTTTACTCTTCTTCAAATATCGAGACTCGCTTTTCATCGATTATAATTGACTTAATCGAGTACACCATGACTCATTATCATCTAAGAATTCATTGTCCTTATGATTCTTAGGTCTTCATACAAGATCCATAAAGTAAGTTCAGGTCACCACAATCTTGCCTGAAATCTAACTTTATAGTCTCGACTTAGTCTTCATAACTGAGTTTGAACCTCGCTTCTTCAATCTTCAATAATCGAGTCTGTGACCCTCGGTTCTTCGATCTTCTTAGTTAAGCCAACCGAGTCTCAGAAACTCTCGTGAACTTATCTTCTTCGATTTTACATTGGTGTGTTCTATTGTTCAGTTTCTCTAAATCTCAGTTTCTTACTTTCTCAGTTCCAGCCTAGAACTATTATAGTGCTTGTCTGATTTAACTTATACAAATATCAGACTCTAATAAATCCTATACATTTGATATCTAGACATCTTCTTGCTTTGCACTATAACAGCTAGTTATGACACTTCATCAGTGGGGTTTATAATAATAACTGAATAAGCGATGAATCATCATCAAAACATAAATTTTATTTCCAACAATTTCCCCCTTTTTGATATCTCAATACCCTCCTTAAAAGCAATGCAAAAAGATAAAACAAAATACAGTAAATAACACAATGAACTGAGAAACTGAGAATTTATTCGATAACTGAGTTACAAGATAGAGTAATAAAATACAACATGATAAAAAGGAACTAGAAGATAGTTTCTTTTTACTTGGCAGATTGAGAAATTTGATTATCATAATTTTCCGCAATAGATCTCATAGCATCATTTGTAGCTGAGCTTTCAATTCCATGGATGCTTGCCCAAATGTTCCATGATTGAGATAGATTGTTCTTCTTGAAAAATATGTTTTTGAAAAGAACTGCAAAAGTGAAGACAGTTGCCCTCAATCTTTAATTGGTGGCTGTTCTCAGTAGATAATTAACAAATTCAAGTTCAGCCTTTTCAATTTTCTCTGATTCTCTATCTATGGTACCATCTGCTTCCCATTTCTTCAGTTTATTCCAATAGTGCATGAGCACCTTCTACATGTGGAGGAACGATTCTAGAGATTTTTCTTTTGATACTCCTTCCCTTTCTGGTAAGTTTCTCAATAAACTGTATAGACGAGAATCCAAACCAACTCTTTTGGCAGTAGGCTCTGAATATTTAACAATCAGTTTCATTTCTTCATCAGTGAAATCTCATCTTGCTTTCTTCAGTTCATTCAATTTATCATCAACATTTGTGAGGACTTGTGGCATCTCAGCTGCATGGACTTTTAAGATATCCAAACTTTCCCCCTTATTGACATCATCTTTATGAATCAGGCTCTTGATGTAAGCATTTAAAGTTTGTTGAGTTGATGCCAAAATGGTTTGAGCCACAACTGAGTCCTTCATGCCCTGTTCCATTAAGATCATTCTATCTACCAGATTATTCAGAATAATTTCCCATCTATCTTGAGTTTCATCTCTTCTTGCATCATGCTCGATGGTTGTTTTCCGAAGCTCAAGCAGGGTGTTATGACAGTTATCATTGACGGTATCCATTTTCTTTTCAAGATTACTTCTTTCATCTTTGCTGGCTTCTAAGGCATGTAGAACCTTTCCAAATAAGTTGTTATCGTCTTTCTGAATTCTGATTATCTCATTATGGTAAAACTTAATGAGATCCACTTGAGTGGGCAAATCTTTTGAACTGCCTGCTTGTTGTTCTTTTCCTTTATTTGTCTCAGCCTCAGTTGATTTAGCTTGCTTTAGAGGTGAGAGAACAAATTGCTTCAGTTTTTATCTATATTCAGTCGATTG
Organism: Gentiana macrophylla; assembly: GCA_026214975.1. Lineage (NCBI taxonomy): Eukaryota > Viridiplantae > Streptophyta > Magnoliopsida > Gentianales > Gentianaceae > Gentiana > Gentiana macrophylla. Next base: position 112,772 of record JAOBSW010000965.1, on the reverse strand, counting down.
TCTTCTTTCATCACATTGTCTCTTAGCTTCTTCCAAGCTTGATGGATCAATTGCTTTTGCTGGTGATAGATGTACATTGAGTTCATCATCTGACTCTTCACTAGGCATGTTCGCCACAGTTCTTGCTATTTCATGTGTAGACTTGTCAGTGGGAGATTGGTAACCTTCTTCTTGTTCTTTGTCTTGCTGTGTTTCAGATATACTTTCAGAACTTGAACTTTCACTGCTTTCTCCAGAACTACTAGAATCATCATCGGTATTCGATTACATTGCGCTTTCATTTTCTTGTATAGAGTCAAGAATCCCTTTTTGTAGGTCAGGATCTTCCTCAAAATCATCATCATCAACATTCTTCTTGGAACTTCCACTGGCTATGGCTTCCATCCAATAGCTATTTCTGATCAGCGCATATCCTTGATTTATGAACTCATCGGTATTGATTACTTCCGATAGACTTGAAATGTTGAATAAATCAAATACCCATTTCTCAATAGCTTCCATTTCTGCTTGCTCACTTCTTTGATTGGCAATAGAACTGAACTTCCAAGTTCTATATCTGCGCAATCGCTAATAATCAGCTTTCATAAGTTCTCCATGATCAGATGTGGATTTAAATGGTGTGAGAGTATCTTCTGATTCTCTTGTGATCTCATGGTCTTCTTCTTGAATAGAAACTTCAATTTGCATGTGATCAGTTCTTGCAACATCATCAGTTTCCATTCCTCCCTCAGCAGTGTCTGGGACGACTGATGTCTCTTTTTCAATGACTGAAACTGAGATTGTCGGCTCAGTTTCCATAACTTTCTCACTTACAAGTTCTTCAGCAACTTGTTTTTCAGTAGGTTCAGGTTCCAAATCAGCAATAGGAACTTCATCCATTGTATGCTCAGTGGGTTCATCTTCATCGACTTGATCATCCAACTGAATAACCTTGGTTGATTCTTTTTCTGCTTCAGCCTCCTTTTCCTCAGAGTGAGGAATTGAAGATTCTTTAACTGTTTCCTCATGTTCTAATCTGGGGGCAGATTCTTGAGAAGTAGACTTGGATTTTGAAAGCAACATAAGCATATTCAATGTTGTTTCATCAATCGCCTCTTTCATCACAATCGGATTCTTCATCATCAGGCTCGATTCTCGTGGTCTGCTTCTCGAGTTTCCGCTTCTTTCGCAAATCGGTTTCAACGATCGTTCTCTGTTGACAACTTCGATTTCTTTACTATTTCCATTTCTTGTGATTGCGTAGTGGTTCTTGAATTGGTAAAACTCCGCTATCGAACCGGAATAGATTCGTGAGATTTGCTTCGATTCTCACTCACAGGCGATCCGTCAAGAACTTGATTCTTGCTTCTTATGTTGGTGACACTTCTTTGATTTTTCATTTACTTGATCGCTAGCCTTTTTCGATTCTTCCAACTGCTCTCCTTCTTTTCTTTAAATCTTCAATTTATGCCAACACCTCATCTCCAGTTGCAGGTTTCTTCGATTTCCTGCTTTTCTTCTTCTTGGGTTCAGTCAAAGATTTCTCAGCTTTCCTTTTTGCAGCTTTTTCTTCCTTAACGACAATTTTCCCATCATCAACTGGTGTTTCTTTTCTCTTTGTGACTCGAAAATGGTCGAGTATCCTCTGGACTACTAACGCAAGAGTCTTCTTGTGATAAAATCGACCTTTCTTTTCATCGGTCTTCTTCTTGGGTACGTCAATTGACTGTGCTATCAATTGATCAAATAGATATTTTGCCCAATTGAAATCTTCTCCAAACCAAATCACATATAGAAAATCTAATTTTGCTCCAGATAGATTGCTAAAGTTTCCTACATTTCCAATGATGCAGTTTGCTAACATTTTTGAGAGAAAATTAAACTCTGGCTTGAGTAGGCTTGTGCTCCCGGTCTGTGAGACGTCGGATTCTCCACTAATCGCTATATCTTTCCATAGTTTCTCCTTTTGTTCCTTGGTCAGCTTGATGGCTGCTGATCCTCCGGATTTGTCAAATCCAAAGATTTCTGCAATTAGATCATCGGTGACCTTGATCTCCTTATCATTGACAGTAGTGATATAGGTTTGTGTGTCTTCTCCATCTACAGTTGTTCTACCAAATTGATAGAAGTCTCCAATGCTTTCTAAACATACACTTTTCAGATCGATGTTGAAAACAGCATCCAAACCTTTAATTTTCCGGATTTTTGTTGCAATAGAATTGACTAGAGTTTGATCAATATATTTTGCAATATACTGTTCAAGAGATACGATCATTCCGGGTTCAACAAGAGTGAAATTCATTTTTCTGGATTTGATTGAATATTTTGAAAATTTGAGATTCAGTGAGTGAATTCAAAATTTAAGCGTAAGAAATTACAAAAGAAAATTCTGGGTATTTATAATTTGTAGTAGGGGTAGTTAAGAATTGAGTGAGACATTAGAACGTCTTTTCATAAATATTTTGAAATTGTGAACAGGTGGATGAGTGGAAGATATGGACGGTTTAGATTGAGAAGGATCACGTCTTTTCTTGACATTTGTAGCTAAAAAGTAGGTACGGTGTATCAACAGCTGTATACGTTCAGTTTTGTCTTTGTGCTGAATTCAAAAACTCAGTTGTAAATACAACTTAGTTTTGTGAATTCCACTTTTTAGTTCTCAGTTTAGTGGTTTTTCTCCTGCAAAACAAAATAAGAAATTTTTTGGTACCCATATCTGTTTGGGTCCTAACTGATTAGCTTTTGATGGTACAACTTTATTTTTAACTTTATACCTCTCTTGATATTTTGACTGAGTAAAGTCAGCTTTCACAAATTTTTCTTGTTTTGCCTTAACAGCTTTAGGTTTGTTCATTTTGTGAAACTGATGTGATGGTTCATTCCAATCTTCATCAGTGGGAAATAATCTTCCTTTCCCTCTGAGTCTGTTATTCCATGAATGATCTACATTCTTAGATGAATATGACTTGAAGATTTTTCTTACTGATCTCGGATCGCTTTCTTTCATTTTCGAAATTTTCCGAGTCTTCCTGTAAAATCTGTTGGCCTGGTGAATTTTACCAACTGATTTTTCAGTTTTATCAGTTTGTGCAATTGGATGTGCTGAGTTTTTGTCAGTTCTAATATTTTATCAGTTTTCTGAGTTTCTGACTTTTGAGTAGTCACAAATTTTATCGCAATTGTTCTTGGTCTGAACTTAGAATTATACTGATTATCAAACCCTAAACCAGATCTATCTCCAAATGGTTTTCCTGGTTTGAATTGAACTCTGGAAATTGGATCAACTGATGATTCTTTGATGTTTATAACTTTTGTTAGTTCATCAGTTGGTCGAATTACTTTGGTTCCATTATTAGTTTTGATTAGATTGATTTCAGCATTCAATCTCAAATTTCGCCAATAACTTTTCTCCTTTTTGACATTCTCATAATTCTTTTGAGTTGCCTCTAATTTCTCTATGAGTATGTCCAAGGTTTTATTGAAATCATCATTTCTTTGATTGTTAATGGTAGTGTGAGTGCTATATGTAGATGCGATTACCTCCTGATTTTTGATAGGTAGATCTTCTGTCGAGGAATCATCATCAATTAGGACTTGTTTTTCTTTATCAACAGCTTTTGCCTGTGTAGCTGTTTAGGGTCAAATTGTATGATTTTTATAGATATGTTTTATATCAATTTCCCCCATATGTGGATGTTTATCATAGAAATCGAGCCTTATATTGATATATTGAGCAAATGAGTTTTAAAGATAATAAATTGCTAAAGTGGCTGATTTATATGTTTTTATCGTTGGTTTTATGTTTATTTGGATGTTGTTACACTTTGCAATATTTTGGATATCTTGTAGATGCATATATTCGGTCTAAAAGAGGTGTTTAGAGGGTTAGAAGAAGATGCCACAAGTTTACGAGTTCAACGGAGCAAATTTTCCTAAGTACTTAAATCGTTACATATTTTCGACGGAGATTTGACCCAGCTTAGAGGCATTTTCAGGGGAGGACTTCTTCATGAAAATTTTAGATCTTTGAAAGAGCTTTCCAACGCACTTTGAATTACGTCAATCGGACTTCTACAACTCAAATGGTGGTCAAGTGGGTAATCAATTTGGGTAAGTGGAAAATCCCGAAATATACTCGTAATACGACGGGCTAATCAAAAAGGCGTTTTCTGAAGAAGAGTCCTTAATGAAAGTTGTATAGTTTTCCGAGAGATTTTTTATGGCATTCGGATCATAATTTTTGGAGGTCTACAACTCAAGATATGAATTTTAGAAGTTTGAGTTCAGACTCTATGCAAACTGGCGTCCAAGGTCGACTCTCAGCAGAACCGACTTACACATTGCCACAGCCGACATATATTTCAATTCCCTAATTAATTAGGATAATTTCAGCCGCATATATTTTTACAAGCAGCCGCCTTTAATATTCCTATATATATGAGCAGCTTATATCCCATAATTCAATCACCAATACAGACGCAAAGCAGCAGCCGCAATTCTGAGATAGAGGAGCAGCCGCAATTATTTTCCAGCCGCACCAAAGCCTAATTAGGGATGAATTTCTCCAACCCAATAATCATGGTTAACAACATGATTATTGGCTAAGCACATCGCGGTGGGACAACGGATGAAACCGATCAACATCAACACCAACTAGAGAGATTTTTAGCCGTACTTTTAGTGAGTAAAGTTATCGTTTTCAAATCAATTAGAATTTGTTTTGTATTGTTTATGTTTTATTCGAATCGAGAGATCGATGAAACTATCGTTTGATTTGAATTTATATGAAAATATTGTTCAAAGTTGTGATCTTTTCAATTGATGCACTTAATTATAATTCGAGAGATCGCTTATAATTATTTGAGTAAAGAGTATTAGAAATAATCTCGTGATCGTGTTTTTGCATGTCGCTTTGTTTTACTTGAAAAAGAAAACGAAACCCTAGAATTCGCTTAGAGAAATTTAATCGAATTCGTGATTGATCGTTACTAAAAATTATATCTTTAGCTTGCCGTCTAGTTGGGGTTGGGTTGGTTGATTGGTGGATTCCCGTTGCCTTGCCGTTGTTTTAATTACTTGATAAATCGAATCATTAGTATAAATCGTTGATTGCTAAGTTAGTTGTTTTAAATTCTAGTTGTTAATTGTTAATTTTCTGCAAATTTACTATTCATCGAAGTTACTGTTCATCGTCATTTTTACTTTTAATTAGTTCATAATTAGTTTAAACCTAGTTTAGTCAATAGTCGTGACATAATCGATAGAATAATTGTTCCTTGATCCGATAAACATTCCACTCCCTTAGGACGACCCGTTAACATCCTATACTACGAACCTTATACTTGGGGTGTTTCGGTTTATAAATTATAAAACTAGTTTTTACCGAACAAGTTTTTGGCGCCATTGCCGGGGAGTCGGTAACGGTTGTCGGATTCTTCGTAGGACAGTTTTCTGTGTCAAAAGGGATCGCTTTTAGCACGCAGTAGTATTTTGACCGTAACTTTCGGCTCGAGTGTCCGTTTGGAACGCAGGACCCCAATTCGGAAAGCTCGTTCCGACGCCGACGACATTCTGAACGGCCATTGGCCGTTCAGTGCCGTTTTCGAGGTCAAAATCCATTGTTTTCCCCTCCGTTTTGGCCCTAGAAGATTTCAACACGTTTTTTTTACCGTCTTAGTGCCTTTTCTGTTTTAAATTTTTCGTAGGTAGGTTTTTTTTTCTTGTTTCTGTTTCTAGATCTTTTTGTAAATTCAAAAATAAAAAAAATAATAAATAAAAAAAATTAAAAAAAATAAAAACCTTCTGAACGAGCGTTCACCCATACCGAACGCCCGTCGCTTCATATGTCTTCTCTTACAACGCCTTGATTCGATTCTCAAACAGCGTTCACTTCCTGAATCCTCTCTGAACTAGCGTCCACTTACACTGAACGCCAGTTCAGTCTCTGAAAATTTCACTTTTCAGTCTCTTCTCTCTTCTATCCTTCTAACCCTCTAAACCTTCTAATCTTCTCTACATTCCCCTCTCATCAACCCTAAGGTTGATTTCTTCATGTTCTGCTTCTCTGGTTTATGCAAACCAGGAGTAAGAAGGGAAATCTTATCTTTAATCCCGAACATGAGCGAGACATTGTCAGAAGAAGATTATTTCAAAGTTCTGACAACATGAGCCAACACGGTTCTAGTGATGACGAACCGGAGAACCAAGGGAATAATAACCAAGATCCCGCTCAATTAAATCAAATTCTGATGCAAATGTTGCAAAACCAACAACAAAGAAGAAGCCTGGATAAACCAAAGAAATGCAACAACAACCCCAGGCACCAGCTTGCACATCCACCGTAAATCGAATGTTCAACCGCAACCAAGAATGGCTTTTTAGCGGCCGCAATGTTGTCAGCAAGCAAGACCTTATGCGCCATATCTTGATCAAGACTTCTTGGAAGGGCATAGACCAATTCGGCCTCCAGAGATGGGAGGAATGCATTTTGATTTAAAGAATGGAGTTGTGGGGATGGTCCAAAATAGTTCATTCCATGGCACTGCTGCAGAAGACCCACATGATTTCTTGTCTACTTTTGTGCAAATTTGTGAAGCAGGTCACTACCCTGGCGTTCCTACTGGTTGTTAAATTGAAACTCTTCCCGTTTGCTTTAAGGGTGAAGCAAACCGATGGTTTAAGTCTTTACCCCATCACTCTCTTCATAATCAATGATGTTAAAAGAGCCTTTGCTCAAATTCGCTTTCACCTGAACGATAATGGAACGAAAAGAGATATAGCCACTTTCGAGCAACTAGAATGGGAGAGTGTGGGAAAGGCTTGGGAGAGGTTGAATCAGTTAATGAGAAAATGCCCTAACCATGGATATACTCGACATGAGCTTCTAGAATTATTCTATCAAGGTGTTACGCAACCCAATAGAGATTACTTGGACTCCACAGCCCATGGATCATTTTTAGGAGGAGGAGATGATGCCGCCTACAGGGTAGCAGAAACAATAGCTAAGAATAACATGTGGGCTACTCAAAGAGGACCCATGTTAGGTGGAAGCAAAAAGGAGGTCACTTGCAAGTGACTCGAGACAAAGATGCTAGTTGCTCAAATGGAAATAATGAACAAGCAACTAGCCAATCTACAAATGAAGCGAGCAAGAAGGGCCAGCGATGTGAATCACTCGGGCATACAGGCCGGGAATACGATGAATGAGGAAGTACAAGCCATGGAGAACCGTAACCAACCTTTCGAAACTTCACCAAAATTCGGTCAATCGAGTCAAACTCAAAACCGCAACTTTTTGGGAAATCCGCGAATAGTTATTATACACCACCGGTGCATCCAATAACCAAAGACCCCAAGGTAATCGGGCTCAAACGCAAAATCAACACCCCACCTACGTCTCTCGAGAAATTCGATGAGCTAGTTGACATGGTGAAAACACTAGCCACCGGTCAAAAGACGATGGAGAGACAGATTGGTCGATGGTGATCAACAAGAAAGCGGAGACCTCAGGAAGACTGCCGAGTTATACACATAAAAACCCTAAGGCGGATATCAATGCTTGCACCGCCATCACACCTCGGTGGGAGTATGGAGAGGAGGAGTTGAATGCGGTCACCCTCGAAGCGGTAAGACAATTTGGACCCGAAAAGATGTCGGAAGCAGCGAGTAGCCCCTCCCGACGCCCTAAGTTCGGGAGGGGGTAATCAGGATAAAAATACCAAAGAAAGCAATAGTGAGGAAGAGCTGAATGATGATGATTTTTCGGGGATAGTGATGAGGATGCTTTAGAAGAGAAGTCGTAGTGAAACACTTGACTACTAAAAAGAAAAGCGAGAAGTTTGTCGGGATGGAAGGATAAGGAGGATGAAGCCATTAAAAGTCAAACTATGATTAATCATTCAAAACCCTCCCTTATCCGGCAAAGAAAAGAGAGAATATCCTAAACTCGACAAACAAGATGACGGAGTGAGAAAGATGCTTAGAGATACTATGGTGACTATGCCACTTGCCGAGGTATTAACCGAGATGCCTAAGTGCTCTAAGTATCTTAAGGATGCTGTGGAAGTAAAAAGAAGCTAAAGGAAATGGCGAGAAGAAGTGTTAAGAGAAGAGTGTTCAACGGTTTCACAGAGCGTTGCAATCAAGCGAGGTGACCCGGACGACCTTCAATCTCTTGCATGATTGAAGGCCACACGTTCCACAAAGTCTTATGCGATTCAGGGGCCTCTGTCAATGTGATGCCATTGAACGTCTGCAAGAGTCTCGGGTTGGACAAAAGGCTAAAGGAGCGCCCGTCTCTCTTCGGGCCAGGTGGACCGATCTAGCCGCTTAGCAAATCGGGTTGTGTTAACAACGTTCTTATCCATGTTAAACATCTAGTTTTTCCAATCGATCGGGTCATCTTGGATTACCGGTCTGACAAGGAGATGCCCCTGATTCTGGGCCGGCCTTTCTTAAACACTTCTGCCTCCACCATTGACTTCCAACCGCCAAATCACTCGAGGATAGAGGACACTTCCGTTACTCTCGGGCAAGGAAAAGTTCTCATGGAAGCCCCAACCCAGAGGTTTCATTCATTGAAGCAATTTATGGAGATGGACTCCGATCTGATGAAGAACTCACGGAGATAGGAGCCCTGGATGTTATAACTCAACAACTTGTGCACACTGAGCCTAAGAGTGAACGGAAAATCTGGGACATTACAGGGATGAGCAGCGATGATTTGAAAGAGCTTAACCAAGCAGACTTTAACCTTGCAGAGGAGGAAGTTTTAATGGGTAGTTGTGATGAAATTGATTTCTGGAGTGAAACTGCTCATTTGGATTTGGATGATTGGGAGCAGCTTGTAGAAGAACTTGAAGAAGAAGAACTAAAGAAGATGGTTAAGCATAATAAAGAAAAAACGGAAGCTGACAGGAAGATTCCTCTAGATGATGTCATTCAATACCTTTCTGGGGTTACGCCTCGGGAAGATGAGGTATTCTTCAGTCAACCACTTCAAGCCCACAAGGAAAAAGGTGGTCCCTTAAAATCTAGTATATAGCAACCACCTGCTGACTTAGAGTTGAAACCACTTCCGCAGCACCTAAAATACATCTTCCTTAAAGACGGTGATAAGTTGCCCTTGATCATCTCGTCTAAACTCGAGCCGGAGCAAGAAGCAGAATTAATCAAGGTGCTTGAGAAACATATCCTCGCGTTCGGATGGCAAGTGGGCGATATCAGAGGAATCAGCCCAGACGTGTGCATGCATAAGATTCGAACGAAGGAAGGAGCAAAGAAGGTTAGACAACCTCAAAGGAGGCTAAATCCGCACATGCATGAGGTTGTCAAAAGAGATCATCAAATGGCTTGACATGGGGAATCATCTACGCCATCGCCGATAGTGAGTGGGTCAGCCCCACTCAAGTTGTGCCAAAGAAGGGGCATTACTTGTGGAAAAGAACGAAAAAGGGAAGAAGAAGTTGCCTTACGCCTTGTGGATTGGCTATAGAGTTTGCATTGATTATCGCCGGTTAAATGAAGTCACCGCTAAGGATCATTTCCCCTGCCTCTTCATTGACCAACTTCTAGAAAGACGAGTGGTCATAAGTATTATTGTTTCCTCGATGGATATTCTCGGTTATTTCCAAATAGCCATCGACCTAATGACCAAGAGAGAAGACAACTTTTACCTGTCCATCGGGCACTTTTGCGTTCCGCAGAATGCCTTTCGGTTTGTGTAATGCACCGGCTACTTTTCAACGGTGCATGTTGGCCATTTTTGATGGACTTGTGGAGCAGTGCATGGAGGTCTTCATGGATGATTTCTCAGTCTATGGCGACAGTTTTGATGAAATTTTAAAGAATCTAGATATGGTACTCCAACGTTGTGTTGAGAAAAATTTGGTGCTTAACTGCGAGAAATGCCATTTTCTAGTCGAAGAAGGGATTGTTTTGGGACACAAGGTGTCCAGTGATGGTATTCAGGTGGATAAGGCTAAAGTAGAAGCCATTGAGAAAATGTCGTACCGAAGACAAAGTGAAGGAGGTACGAGGATTTCGGGACATGTTGGCTTCTATCGGCGTTTCATTAAAGACTTTTCGACGATAGCAAAGCCGTTATCCAACTTTCGCTTAAAGAGGAAGTGGAGTTCTTGTTTGATGATGGGTGTAAGAAAGCTTTTAATAGCTTAAAGGATAAGCTTACCAAAGCCCCCATTTTAATCGCACTTTGATCGGACTAAACCTTTTGAATTAATGTGCGATGCCTCTAACTACGCAGATGGGCGCATTCTAGGGCGGAAGAATTGACAAAAGTTCAGCCCGATTACTATGCTAGCCGCACTTTGAACCCGGCTCAATGCAATTACGCCACTACCTAGAAGGAATTCTTGGCGATCGTTTTTGCTATTGACAAATTCGAGAGTTATCTTTTAGGGTCCAAAGTGGTGGTGTGGACCAGATCACGCAGCCACTATGCTACCTTATGGGCAAAGCGGACGCCAAACCAAGGTTACTCGGATGGATCCTGATACTACAGAATTTGACCTTGAAATTAAGGACTTGAAGGGTAGTGATAATGTTGTAGCCGACCACTTATCTCGCTAGTGAATGAGGGTGGCGAAATCCCTAAGGAGATAGGCATTGACTTTCCGGTGAGCAATTAATGAAGCTTGAGACGGGAGGCCGTGGTATCTTGATTACGCCAACTACTTAGCAAGTGGGCATTTAGAAGAAATGACGTGTCGGAAAGAAGAAGAAATTTTTCAATGATTTAAAGTATCTCGTATGGGAGGATCCATATCTGTTTAAAGTCCGCAGGACGGGTTGCTTAGAAGGTGTGTTCGGAGCATGAGCAATTGGATATCTTGGAGCAATGTCATAGTGGTCCCGCCAGGTGGACACTACGGAGCACCCAAGATAGTCACAAAAATCCTTCAAGCTGGTTTTTACCGGCCTACTTTGTTTAAAGATCTCGAAGCCTTTTGCAAGGGCTATGATAGATGCCAAAGAGTAGGGAGACTCGAGTAGTAGGATGGAGATGCCTTTGAGGCCTATCTTGGAATGTGAAGTCTTTGATGTCTGGGGGCATTGATTTTATGGGACCGTTCCCATCATCATGCTCTAACAAATATATTACAGTCAGTGTGTGACTATGTTTCCAAGTGGGTAGAGGCCATAGCCACCCAAACCAATGATCACAAAGTTGTTAAGAAATTCTTGCAAAAGAATATCTTTACTAGATTTGGTCGTCCTAGAGCCCTTATCGGTGATGAAGGTTCGCATTTCTATAATGCACCATCGATAAAATTCTTGGGAGATATGGTGTCAAGCATAAAATTGGTACACCATACCACCCCAAACCAAAGGGGCCAAGTCGAGGTAAGCAACCGGGCCTTAAGCGGATCTTGGAGAAAACGGTGAATTCAAATAGATCCAACTGAGTCCGAAGTTGGACAACGCACTTTGGGCTTATCGCGACGCGCGTTTAAGACCCCTATGGGTACGTCACCATTCCAAATGGTTTATGGCAAGGCTTGCCATCTACCGGTCAGCCGAGCACGAGCTTCTTCGGGCTATTAAATTCTTAAACTTCGATAGCCAACTCTGTGGGGAGAAAAGATTATTGCAACTACATGAGCTCGATGAATTCAGACTCAGGGCCTACGAGAACGCCAAAATCAGCAAGGAAAGAACGAAGGCGCTCCACGATGCTAAGATTAAAGATCGGGAATTCAAAGCGGGAGACATGGCTTTGCTGTATAACACCAGGCTCCATCTTTTTGCGGGTAAGCTTAAATCTAGATGGTCTGGCCATTTTGAGATTCTTGATGTTCATCCTGGTGGAGCCATTACGTTGAAAGGGTATGGTGATCAACCGTTCAAAGTCAATGGTCACAGGATTAAGAAATACTTTGGGCAACCCAAGGAAAAGCCTGAAATCTTATACTTTCAAAGAGAAATGAAACGGTTGAGTCGTTTATTTGTGAAGAGATTCCATCCGACTTCTTTGGGGTGGATGATGACTTTATTACCCCTATCCTTGCAGATCCTCCATCAATGTTCCTGAGCCTGATTAGCATACCTCAGCCGAATCCGAGAAACAAGAACAAGAAGAAAAGAGTCGATTGTCGTCTGAGAGAAAATTTCATGATCTTATCGCGCGCACTTGACTTGTTGTTGTGGCGAAAACCATTTCCGTCCTAGTCATTCCGATTCCGACGAGAAGTGGTTAGCCTCAAACCCAAGTGGCCCGATCCAGGTTGACTTGGTTCACTCACAAGCTAATGACATAAAAGAAGCGCTACTAGGAGGCGACCTAGTCTTTTAAGTATTTCTTTTAGTTAAGTTTTTTTAGGGCATTAGGAATAAAACTTTGGTGAGTTGTGTGTTGGTTATCCTTGTCCTATTTGTGGTTGTTTTATGTGTGCTAGATGTTTACTCATATACCCCTTGTACCCCGAGATTATCTGTTATGTCGAGTGTTGCGTATACGTTTGAGCAGTTTTGCAAGTTATTACTTTCAATGTTGTGCTTCTCGATACTGAGTGCGGCGGTTTATTCATGCTCGGCCTGACCACTTGCCAATCTAACGCGCAGACAACCATCTTTGAAACTAGCTAAGTATTCTTTTCTTTTATTTTCACATTCGAGGACATAATGTGATTTAAGTGTGTGGGGTGCAATTCATGCTTTATTTTCATGCTATATGAGTAAATATTTGTGATCTTTGTTAAATGGTGAAATTTTAAAATTTTTCAAAGTACACTTGGATAATTGTAAATCTTGAGCATGTAATTGAAACAAATGGCTTGCTAGTTGTAGTTTCCTCGACAATGATTTTATGTGACTTTGTGAGATAATTATAGCATGTTTTTACTAATTTGAGATAGTATTCATTTTACACTCACGAAAGCCTTTGATATTGAAGCAATAATTTTGAATCTGTATCCTTTCATTTTTAGTGATTTATCTTAGAGATTTGTTCTTAATAGTAACAAAGTGAAGTAACACCTAAGTTCGAGCGTGCAATATCCTGTGAATATCTAAGTTTTGAATGTGATAAGTGAAATTGTTTACTAATGTTTTGAAAAAGAAGTTGAGTTAATAATAAAATAAATGGGTGTGTCGAAAATCACATGTTAATGATTGATTGAGTGCGGTAGGGCATTATCTCGAAATGTCCTATTCCACTATGATGACCAAAAGCTCACGACAATCGAGGAAAAGCTACCCTATGATTTGAGTAAGGTAGGGTGTTATCCCGAAACATCCTATTCTACTATGATGGGTAAGAGCTCATTCTAGTTTGCGTCAAAGAAGAGAAAAAAAAAGTGAAAAAAAAATTAATTAAAGACTTTGTTATCGTTGAACTTATACCCAAAGATAAACTAAATGATATGCTTTAGGATTATTATCCTGATGAGTGCACGGAAGACTTTGTGTGGAACAATTCTCGCTTCTATACCTAGGATAGTCATTAAATTATTTGAAAGGGTATTGTTTGAGACGATTGTGAAGATTTAAAAGGGCTTGTCACACACACACCGAATCTATCTCTATGTTGGTAGCACTTGCTATAGTTGTTGTATCTTTTGTTACGTGAGTTAGGGATCTATTTGGATCACATATAAAGTGAGCTAGTTTTGATTGTTTTGTTCGGGACGAACAAAAGTTTAAGTGTGGGGGTGTTGTTTAGGGTCAAATTGTATGATTTTTATAGATATATTTTATATCAATTTCCCCCATATGTGGATGTTTATCATAGAAATCGAGCCTTATATTGATATATTGAGCAAATGAGTTTTAAAGATAATAAATTGCAAAAGTGGCTGATTTATGTGTTTTTATCGTTGGTTTTATGTTTATTTGGATGTTGTTACACTTTGCAATATTTTGGATATCTTGTAGATGCATATCTTCGGTCTAAAAGAGGTGTTTAGAGGGTTAGAAGAAGATGCCACAAGTTTACGAGTTCAACGGAGCAAATTTTCCTAAGTACTTAAATCGTTACATATTTTCGACGGAGATTTGACCCAGCTTAGAGGCATTTTCAGGGGAGGACTTCTTAATGAAAATTTTAGATCTTTGAAAGAGCTTTCCAACGCACTTTGAATTACGTCAATCGGACTTCTACAACTCAAATGGTGGTCAAGTGGGTAATCAATTTGGGTAAGTGGAAAATCCCGAAATATACTCATAATACGACGGGCTAATCAAAAAGGCGTTTTCTGAAGAAGAGTCCTTAATGAAAGTTGTAGAGTTTTCCAAGAGCTTTTTTATGACATTCGGATCATAATTTTTGGAGGTCTACAACTCAAGATATGAATTTTAGAAGTTTGAGTTCAGACTCTATGCAAACTGGCGTCCAAGGTCGACTCTCAGCAGAACCGACTTACACATTGCCACAGCCGACATATATTTAAATTCCCTAATTAATTAGGATAATTTCAGCCGCATATATTTTTACAAGCAGCCGCCTTTAATATTCCTATATATATGAGCAACTTATATCCCATAATTCAATCACCAATCTGACATTAAGCGGCGACCGCAATTGCGAGATAGAGGAGCAACCGCAATTATTTTCTAGCCGCACCAAAGCCTAATTAGGGATGAATTTCTCAACCCAATAATCATGGTTAACAACATGATTATTGGCTAAGCTTATCAGCGGTGGGACAACGGATGAAACCGATCAACATCAACACCAACTAGAGATTTTTAGCCGTACTTTTAGTGAGTAAAGTTATCGTTTTTCATCAATTAGAATTTGTTTTGTATTGTTTATGTTTTATTCGAATCGAGAGATCGATGAAACTATCGTTTGATTTGAATTTATATGAAAATATTGTTCAAAGTTGTGATCTTTTCAATTGATGCACTTAATTATAATTCGAGAGATCGTTTATAATTATTTGAGTAAAGAGTATTAGAAATAATCTCGTGATCGTGTTTTGCATGTCGTTTTATTTTACTTGAAAAAGAAAACGAAACCCTAGAATTCGCTTAGAAATTTAATCGAATTCGTGATTGATCGTTACTAAAAATTATATCTTTAGCTTGCCGTCTAGTTGGGGTTGGGTTGGTTGATCGGTGGATTCCGTTGCCTTGCCGTTGTTTTAATTACTTGATAAATCGAATCATTAGTATAAATCGTTGATTGCTAAGTTAGTTGTTTTAAATTCTAGTTGTTAATTGTTAATTTTCTGCAAATTTACTATTCATCGAGTTACTGTTTCATCGTCGTTTTAGTATAAACATAATTAGTTTAAACCTAGTTTAGTTAATAGTCGTGACATAATTGATAGAATAATTGTTCCTTGATCCGATAAACATTCCACTCCCTTAGGACGACCCGTTAACATCCTATACTACGAACCTTATACTTGGGGTGTTTCGGTTTATAAATTATAAAACTAGTTTTTACCGAACAGTAGCTCCTAGCAGTATGATTTCTTCATCACTTTCACCTTCATGACTTGTAGATAGAGTCTCATCAATATCTTTGGCTTTTGCACTGGGTGGATCTTTGGTCAGTTCTTCTTCTATATAATTAGTTATTCGCAGTAACTCTCTTTCTGCTTCTTTTGAAAGATCACTTAGGGATGCAAATCCTCTGGATTCATCATCATTATTCGCGTTAAGCTCAATGTCTTCATGAAGACTGAAATGAGGCTCTGGATTTGTGTGAGAGCTTGTAGTACTGAATCTTTCAAATACTTGATCCTGGAAATCATAGACAACATTCTGCAGGTAGTCAGTCAGGGGGTTATTTAGCCAATTTCTAATTCTAGATGTATCCATTGAAATGAGGTACAGTAAGGATTGTCAACAACTGGTTAATAACTTAAGTAGTAACAACTCGGATCTCCTCCAGAAGGACGAACTCGCTCCGATACCAATTGTTGGTCCCTTGGAAAGGCTAACACAAGTTTAGAGGGGGGGAGGTGAATAAACTTGTCACCAAAAACATTCCCAAAACTAAAAAAGCTCCAGGAACTGAGTTTCTATCAAACTCAAACTGATACTCAGCTCAGTTTTGTTCCTATCCTGAAACTTGTACGGAGTTCAGCTAACTCAACTGAGTATAAGTCAATATTGACTAATATTTGGTCTTGCTAACTGGCAGCGGATAAAAATCAGCCTTTAACAACTAGTTATTTAAGTTTCAGAGTCAAAACCACATAAATATAACTATCATAAAGTAAATGAATGCGTAAAGTAAATAGACAAGATTTATAGAGGTTCCAGGTGGTGTAATCCTGTCAATCCTCTCTTCCCCTGTGATGCGGAGGAAAATTCCACTAGAACTTCTTTGAGATGGCCCGGTCACAAAAGTTCTAAACTGATAGTCCTTGACTAATCCCTAGCTTCACTATCTAAACACTTGTAGAACAGGTAGGATTGCTGCTCTTCAACTGTTTGAACCACTGGTCCTTGAAGGGTAGAATTGCCTCTTCACCAGCTCATCACAAACACAGTCTTCCTGACTGCACTCAATTTTCCTTCACACCTTCTTGGTGTTTCACAGTCTAAACCTTTGATAAAATCAAAGTTGAGACTTTGAATCAGTAACTATGATTCAACTGTGATTTGAGTTTTTCTTCTGGATGGTTAAATTAAGCACGGCTCTGTATTTCGTCAAATGAGTGAACTTGATTAAACTTGAATGCGCTTTGAACACTTGAAGAAATTTCTTGATCTTGCAATTAAGTGCTTAGCAGGTGTTCTTTTGAATTTGGCTTTCCCCCTTAATTAAATTTTTCTTGACTAGATAGATTCTTTTTAGTTTTCCTGCTCTCTTGCAACATACACACACCCTCTTGTTGATGCTGTAGAGGTGGTCTATTTATAGGGGTTCATCCAACGTTCATTCTGCTTGAATCTTGCAACGGCTATATTTTATGACCGTTCTGATTTGTCAGTAGTTCATCCAATAAAAACACTTCCTTTGTAACATTCGATTGTACGATCAATTTGTTGGATGGCTGACTTATAAAACTGAGTTTCTTTATCAGTTTTATGCTGAGTTTATCACTTGTCGGTTTTTGACCGACTTGGAGCATTAATCGTGATTTTACTCTTCTTCAAATATCGATTACTCGATTTTCATCCGATTATAATTGACTTAATCAGAGTACACCATGACTCATTATCATCTAAGAATTCATTGTCCTTATGATTCTTAGGTCTTCTTCATACAAGATCCATAAAGTCGATTCAGTCACCACAATCTTGCACGAAAATCTAACTTTACAGTCCTCGACTTAGTCTTCATAATCGAGTTTGAACCTCGATTCTTCAATCTTCAATAATCGAATCAGTGACCCTCGGTTCTTGATCTTATTAGATAAGCCAACCGAGTCTCAGAACTCTCGGCGAACTTATCTTCTTGATTTTACATGGTGTGTTCTATTGTTCGGTTTCTCTAAATCACGCTTACTTTCTCAGTTCCAGCCTAGAACTATTACAGTGCTTGTCTGATTTAACTTATACAAATATCAGACTATAATAAATCCTATACATTTGATATCTAGACATCTTCTTCTTTGCACTATAACAGCTAGTTATGACACTTCATCAGTGGGGTTTAGAATAATAACTGAATAAGCGATGAATCATCATCAAAACATAAATTTTATTTCCAACAGGACCATCATTGATTACATCTAGTATCTCCTCATGAGTTGCTGCAAGATGAGGCAACATTCTTATTTTATATTCATCAAAATTATTAACATTGAATACAGGTACTTTAGACATGAAACTAGAGGAATCCATAAGTAAGAGATATATTTAGAAAGCACAGATTTGAAAACTACTTTGAAAATATATGATCTCCTTGTTACCAGAAATCAGATCTGAACAAGTTCTGATACTATGAACACTGCTCCGATACTAATTGTTGGTCCTAAAGAAGGGTGAAACTATAGTCAGAGGGGGGGTGAATGACTATAGTTGAGTTTCAAATACTTTTCTCAATATAAAAGCTTTTGGGCAGTGGATAAGCCCCTTCTTAAAATATTAATTCAAAGTAGGATATGAAATCACAGATATAATATGGAATAAAGTAAGTGCAGTAAAGTAAATTGCTGAAAGTAAATAGACACAAAGGTTTATAGTGGTTCAGGGTGGTGTAATCCCTTAATCCACTCTTCTGCTGTGATGATTGGAGGAATTCACTATTGTTTTTACTGATACAATAGTTAGTGTCCTTCACTACACAAGCTTCACAATATTCAAGACTATCACTCCCTGGCTTCAAAAGTTTTAGTGACTCAGTCTTCAACATTGCTCCATTGGAACAAATCTTTCAGCAGCTATCTGATAACGCTCTAAATGGTACCATTAATTATACCTATAATCACCCTTAATTCTACTCGAGAGAGGATAGATAGGCTCGTTATTATGTGGAATATATGTTAACTTCTATGTTAATGTTTCCAATATTGTAATTCTGCATCTATACTCTTTTCCTGAGGTTTTGGTACTGTTTTGTCTCATTTTGTGTGTTTTATAGGATGTACCAAATCTGGAGCATTGGAGAATGGATCTGGACCAAAAGAAATATGCTGGGCCGAGTAATTAAAGTCCAAGAAGAAGTCTGCGGAAGAAAAAAAAGGGAAAAGTCAGCCCGGTTTATCATGGGCTAGGTCCGGTAAACCAAGGACTTGTTGGACACGAAATCAATTCTGCCGCATTGTCTAGGTCGGTTAGGGTTTTCTATGAGTCTTATGTCGGCTGTTGTATCTATGTAAGGCCGTATTTACAGATTATTGCATAAGTCTTTATAGGTTGATAATAATTTTCTATATACATTATACAATTTGATGAAATAAAGTTATTCAAATCTTTTGAGGAGTTATTTCTGGTTTTCTCCCTTTCTCTACCATCTCTAGCTTGAGTAGATCTAGCTAAATCTCCATTGTTGAAGGTATGAAGCTTTGGACATTCATTTTTGTCTTCAATATGGTAGATCTGTTCGTATTTATGTGTTTTAGTTAATCTACATGTTTAACAACCCCATGATTTACTTATATTAATAGTATTTGAGCAATGTAGATCCAAAAATAGGAAAATCTGACCCCGGTAAACCGGCGGTCTATACCGGTTTACCGGGGCAATATTTAGAAAACCTAAATCTGGGATTCACTACAGCTACGTTGATCGACAGGTTTAATTGACAGTAGGTTAGATCTGGACAATCTGCTTATTTGAATCGTAAAACTAGCATGAAATACGAATAGTGAAGTGTTAGTTTGCACATAGTCCGATGGACCCTAGGAACGTGCTGATCAGTGTCGATAGCTATCTAGGCGGGTTAGGGGTATGAGTTAGCGCTCGATATCGGCAATTCTAGTTCTTTATGCATATGGGCTATTACGGACCAATTAAGGAAGGTAGCTTGCGTATAGATTGTCTACTACCATTGTCTGAGTTGCAACCGTAGCTGATAATTAAATCTAAAGCTCGCTCGATTAATTTAAGGAAATTGTGTGGGGAAGTAAACATAACGATTAACTAGACCAAGTTAGTAGATTGGTGAGAAGATGGGGAGAAATACCTAGTTTCTTTTATGTTTATTGTTAATTAGGTTAGAATCGTTTATAATTAAAGTTGCATCGTCTCTGTGGGATCGACCTTGACTCGCATTTACTATACTACGATTTACCTAGTATTCTTGCAAGTAATATCGACGTTAGTGACTTACACGCGATCAAGATTTTTGGAGCCGTTGCCGGGGACAATGGCCAATTTTAAAGATAAACGTTTTAATTCTAATTAAGAAGTCATTTTTATTTGATTTTATGTTATTTTGAGTCTTGAGTCATTCTTGACCAAACCTGCACATGTTAATCTGCCAGAATAATAAATTTTAGGTCTGGTTTACCGAGATTTACCCCCGGGTTACCGAGGCCTAGAAAATGGAATTATGAACAGCCTTTGTTATTCTGTATTATTCCCTGTTGATTTTACTTAGTAGGTCCGCAACAGTTTGGATCATGCCCAACTGAAGCGGAAGTTGCTAACCTTTTTTTTGTCTCTTTCGCAGGAAGATCAGGACACTTCAGAGATTGGATCAAACCGAAGTTGAAGAAGAGCAAACGAGTCAAGCAATATGCCTCGGACAATATTGAACATCACGCCAATTTTCACGTATCCTGGATCCACAGTCAGAGAGAAATACGAAGCGGATAAAAAGTGGGTGGAAAAAGAGAAGGAAGTAATCATGCAAGAGCCTGAAGAGAACTTAAGGGAGTACAACATGTATCATCCAGGTGAGTTCCCTATCGAGCTAATTGAAATATCATCTTTGTATTATGATTGTAATGATCCTGAAGAGGATCCTGACACGATGTTCTCTGAGCATAAGGATTCCCCAGACTCAGACACCATGGTAAAGTTAGGAGACCCTGGCACGTTCGGACTTCCAATCTCTGTTAACGGTGTATCAGTAGGATTAGGTCTCAACGACTCTGGCTCGAGTTGCAACATTCTACCTTTTTCCCCCTGCCTAAAGATTAAGCTTCCGGTCATTATGAATCAAACTCAAACCATGACCTTTGTTGATAGGACGAGAGATAGGCTTGTAGGTCTGCTTAGGAAGTGCATGATCAAGGCAGGAGGGTTCACTTTTCCAATTGATTTCACAGTTATAGACGTACCTGAGGACCCAAGTGCCCCAGTTTTGTTAGGAAGACCTTTCTTAGCGACGAGCAGAGCAGTCATGGATTTTGATAATGGGGAGATCACTTTGAGGTTGAATAATGATGCAGTATCCTTCAAAATCATAGAGCCTCTAGGTAATAGGCCGGAAAGTTGCAAAATGACGTATGATTCAGAAAAGGTGGAAATTATAGAGATAGAGAAGGAAAGGCATAACATCGAGAGGTTGTAGTAGAAACCGTAAAGCAGGAATTCATGAGATTAATGCTTAGAGAGACAGAAAAGAAGGATCACAACAAGGCGCTCACGGAAGCTAGTCCTTCCATATTGCGTAGTGAGCAAATTGAGCCTAAAGTAGGAAATGTGGAGTCCTTGGGCATAAAGTCTAAATCTCAACGCAGAGGCAGACCTAGTACGTAAGCAAAGAGAGAGAGGCATGCTAGAAAGCTCAAAAAGGTTCTGTATAGATTCAAACCTCTGGAGCAAAAGTTTGGCGAGTTAAAGCTCCAACCCCTGAATGATCGGAAATCTAAAGAAAGTCGAGCTGACAACTATAAACTCAGAACTATTTCCTTAAACCTTCAGGTAGATTAGGAGTGAATAATAGTAGCTGGATGAAGGGATGAGCTTTTTTTCATCCTACCGCACCCTTTGGCTAGAAACCGATGGTTGTTCGGATGGTTTTTTTACTCGTTGTGGAATCTAGTGTAGTAGGCTAGGATCGAGTCGGAGATAGCAACAAAAGGGGTAAGAAACTTGTCAATTTGAGGTCAGGATTGAGCAGTGAGATTAAGTAAAGTGTGCAATGAAGGCAGACAGAGAAATCTAGGGAAAAGAAGCCCCGGTAAACCCTAGGTAACCTCCAGTTTACCGAGCTAAAATTTTCAGTGTTCTGAGTGTCAGATTCAAAAGCTGAATTTTTAGAGACACGTGGAGGACACACGATGCATCAGACACCACCAGTTAGCAGAAACCGTCCCATTTCTCCTCTTTTCCACCTTTTCATCTTTTCCCACATTCCACCATAACTCCACCTCAATCCCATCAATCACCCCCTCAAATCCATCACCTTAATTACTCCTCTACCCACTATCCCACCAAATCCTTCCACCTTCCACCATTTCTCCTATTTAAACCACTCTTACACACCCATTATCATCACTCTCATCTACAATCTTCTTCTCAAATCACCAAAATTCTTCCATTTCTTCTTCCTTAGAAATTTCGGCCCCCATCACCACCATATCTCTACCAAAATCAAACATTTCTTCCATTTCTAAACCCAAACCATACCGATTTCTCCATTTATGTTGTTGTTTAGTGCTTTTGTGCTAGTGAAGTGATACAGTTCTTCTTCTTCCATTACTAAAAGCACAATCCCAGTCAGAAACCCAAAAAATTCAGACTGGTAAACCAAGACCTACCTCTCGTTTATCGAGGTTGCTTTTTCCGGAATCAACATCATTTTCAGTTTCTGTTATCATTCAGGATGGTTCCCAAGCATAGCCGAACAATCCAACGTCCCAGTGGTTATCAGAGTATCTATGGAGATGCTAACCCCTTGATAGATGGTGTTGAGCAATTCCATTCATTAGAGATATACGAGTCATTCCGAGGGCATTGGAATGGAAGACCAGTTGCTTGTGAACGGGGCATAGAGTTGGATGATTGCGGTTCGATCTTGCTGACAGCCCTACAAGTGCAAGACATTCTGGATATGGCTGAGGCACCGACACGGTTCAACGCCACGGTGGTAAGAGAATTTTATGCTTATGTTGCGTATAGCCCAGGAGCCACATTTGTGATGGTCCATGGTGTTAAGGTTGATTTTTCGATACTGTGGATCAACGAGTATTATGGGGTTCGTAGTCCACCGGTGGTCCCAAATGAGTACACATCCTCTAGCAATGTTGAAGATATAGAGAGGATGGATATGATAGCTGACTTCTTTGGGGTGCAATGGAAGCGCAATCCTGCAGGAGCCCCCACCATCTTCCTAGAAAACGAGCTATCTTGGGAGAGGAAGGTGGTTAATAGGTTTGTTTGTGCTTGCCTTCTGCCGACCAAGCATATGGTGTCTATCACACCGAAGAGGGCAGAGTCGATGTTCTACCTGGGGCAGGGATCTCCAGTCAACCTAGGTCTCCTGATGCACAGCCGTATTCACGAGCTTGCCGCCGCATCTGAGTGCGAGCACTTGCCATATGGGCCTATGATTGACATGTTTGCTTTAGAGAATGAGGTCAAAGTTCTGGTTAGTGATGAGTTGGAAGACCCTAAGCTGATGATTAGTTCACAGTCTGTTTCAAAATGGGACAAGACGAGTCGGTCACAAAGCAGAGAGAGCATACTCCGGTCCTCGGAGCACCTCGGACTCAGAGAGCCTTCCTAGAGGAGCACTCACGAGAAATTGCGAGTCTGCATCACAAGATGGATAGGATCATAGACTTTCTAGGAGTTCCTCCAGCGACCCCACCACCTAGGACTGCCACACGTCATAGAGTATCCTCTTCTACTGCTACTGCCTCCAGTTCTGCACCACCTCCCGGTTTTGAGCCGAGAGATGACTGGAGGATTATTATGAGGAGGATTAGTTTTTTTTCCTATGATTTTTGTTATTTTCCATTTTCTTTTTTTTTATTTCCCTATCTAGTTGATGTAGCGGAATTTGAATAATATAATGAATTTTATGGCTTAAATTGTTTAGAGTTATTTATTTTCTCTTTTACTGCAGTGTTTTTGTTATATGGTTTCTTGTCACCACTATTCTTCTTGGTTTGTTTGAGACACTCAGTGCAGATTATTCATGGATTACTTACATGAGCCCGATGATTTATCAGACGATCCGATTCTTCTTTGGTTCCACCCTTAATCGAAGCTAAGTTCCTTTTCGGTTTCCTTTTTCAACTTACACATTAGGGACAATATTTCGTTTAAGTGGGGGGTAAGGGACGTCACATAGCTTCTTAGCATTATATTCCATGAATTGCGTGATTATCTTGATTCTCTTTTATGCACTGTTCACCATTTAGACTTTGATTCATTTTGACAGAATTTCGAAAATAATATGATATCTTTGATCTTTTCGAGTTAATTGACTTCATCTTTGTTCCACATTGTACAAGTAAGAGTAAGTGCCCACTTCTGAAGTAGTGGCATATTAAACACATATCTTGTTATGAGCCACCATTTTAAGCATGTATAACTCACTTCCCTTGGTGTGTAGATTATTGCTTTGACTAGAGTTGACCCTGTCTTCATCATGAATTATGTTCCTCCAACGCTTATGAAGGCAAAGGAATTTTGGATTCGGTAGTTTATCATGAGTGAGGCCATGAGGATAGTTAAATCAATGAGATTTCACCAGCCAGAAAGAGAAGTGAATTGAAATATATACATCTATATTCTCTTTGGCAAACCTTGAATCGATGGAGCGTAAGACGCACGACTTTTGCATAGACCGATAAACACGAGCCTAAGAGTAATATATACTCGGTTCTGGATCTGCTTTGCCAGTTAATTTGACTAATAAATAACCTGTTCGAGACTGGTTAGTTCAACTACGGGTTGACGTAATGTGAGATTGTCTGCATTACTAAGCGGTTGTGAAAGTTATTGCACATAGACTGTAATATTCCGATTTTCGGGAAAAAGCAGACGTGTCATTTTGCGAAAACGAAATATTGGGTTCGGTTCCTTTTATTTGGAGTTAATAATTTGGATAATTATATACATAATTTCGAGTTATATAAATGTATATATTTAAGGAAGAAAATCTGATTTAATAAGGGTGATTAAGGAAAATCAGAGCAATTATGTAATTTTGGAATTTTTCCTATTTAAGGAAAAATCAACCTAATCTGCCCCATAATCTTTTAATCAGATTTTCCACCTCCAAAACTCACCTTCTGCGTGAGAGAGAGAGACAGAGAGCAAGGTTAGGGCTGAGAATTTTGTGCATCGATTGCTAAGTCAATTCTTGACGGTTTTCAGATCAGAGTCGAGCACCGGAATCGTTGTGAAGAAGGCAACGTTTTGATTGTAGAAAGTTGAAGCCTTGATAAGGTATGATTAAACCCTAGATTTGTTCTTCTTCGGGTTTGATGGATTCAAACTCATCAATTCGTAGTTTTTGTCGTTTAGAAGCGTGTGATTGAATCTAATCTAAGTTTGGATTTATCACACATGTTTCCTACAGAAAAGGACCAGTTTTGCTGCTGCTTTTCTGAGTTTGGTGTTGGATTAAGCTTGCTTAAAAGGTAAGAAGCTCTTCCTACAATTCTAATTATTGTTATTGTGGTTTAGATTAAGATTTATGGCTCTTAGATGCAAGAAAGTTGTGCTTTTTCGTTGATCAAAGGATCATAGATGTTTAAATATGTTTTCTACGTTTTACTGTGTTGAAAACGAGGTTAATTAGGTTATAAACGATTCAAAAATCGAGTTGTGAAGTGAAGAGAGTTTGAGAATGTGATAAACACAAGAGTAAACTTCAACTTAGTTTTTATTCATTAAAAGAAATGAGTATAAATAGTTACAATTGAGAGTTACAATTGAGTGGAGAAACTAGCTAGCTTGGGCGGCCACTTGAGTATATAGCTATGGGCGGCAAGCAAGCATGTAAAAAGTAACGGCTATGTCTATGACATAAAGTGAACTAGAGTTTGACATATTAATTGTTTATATGTACCACAATTAATATGTCCTTTTACAAATAAAGTGTACAAATAATGTGTACAAGAATAAAATAAATATTACATAATATTTGATATGTAATATTTCCACACCCCCCCTCAAACTGGGTTGTAGATGTTTATACAGCCAAGTTTGCTACTCAGTCTGCTGAACATAAGTGGAGGAATGGCTTTGGTGAGAATATCAGCATTCTGGTCTGCTGAGGGAACATACTGGAGTTGAATAATCTTGGCATCTATCTTCTCCTTTAGGAAGTGTCTGTCAATGTCCACATGTTTGGTTTTATCATGATGGACTGGATCCTCTGCCATGCATAAGGCTGAATTATTGTCACAGCAGAGTGTGATAGGTTGCTGATTAGGCTGCTGAAGTTCAGTAAGGACCCTTTTTATCCATAGAGCTTCACAAATACCCAAAACTAGTGCCCTGAGTTCAGCTTCAACACTGCTTCTAGAGACAGTAGGTTGTTTCTTGCTCCTCCATGTGACAAGATTTCCCCATACATAAGAACAGTAGCCTGTAGTAGACCTTCTGTCTATGTGACAACCAGCCCAATCAGCATCAGTGTAAACCTTGATAGATCTCTCAGTAGACTTGATGAAGTGCAAACCTTGGCCAGGAGTGGATTTCAAATACCTCAGTATTCTGTTCACAGCATCCCAATGTTGCTCAGTAGGGCAATGCATGAATTGGCTCACCAGACTGACTCCATATGACAGATAAATGAGTTTCCCTACAAGTCTCTGATATTGATCCTTCCCGACAAAGAATGTTACCATGCAAAGCAGGTATTATTCTGGGGTACTCTGGGATACAAAGAGGTTTGCATCCCAATGCCGCTTTCATTCAGTAGATCCAATTACATACTTCCTTTGAGAGACTCGAATGCCTTTACTGCTTTCTAGCTATTTCCATACCAAGAAAGTATTTTAGGTAGCCGGATCTTTAACTTGGAATACCTTTGCCAAGAGAGTCTTCAAATGTTGGATCTCAGTAGAGTCATCTCCAGTAAGGATGATATCATCCACATATACAATAAGAATAGACCTTCTCTGGTTGGTTGTCTTGATAAACATAGTGTGATCGAGTTGCATTGATGATATCCAGCAGCCTTTAACCACAAGAGTGAGTTTTCCAAACCAGGCTCTGGGGATAGCTTCAGGCCATACAGAGATTTCCTGAGTTTGCATACCTTGCCTTGAGTGTGGGGATTGACAAAACCAGGAAGTACATTCATGTAGACCTCCTCAGTAAGGTCACCATTGAGAAAAGCATTTTTTATATCCAATTGGTGAAGAGGCCACCAAGTTGGACAAATTAGAGAAATCAAGACCACTGACGATGTTAAGCTTTGCTACTGGTGCAAAAGTTTCTGTATAGTCAATGCCATAAGTTTGAGTGAACCCTCTAGCCACTAGTCTGGCTTTATACATGTCAATTGTACCATCAGCATTGTATTTGATGGTGAATAACCATCTACAGCTGACTGTCTTCTTGCCTTTGGGGAGAGTTGTGAGGTCCCAAGTATGATTATCTAGGAGTGCAGTCATCTCTGTTTTAACAGCAGCCTTCCACTTATCATTTTGAAGGGCCTCCTGAATATTTCTAGGGATAGAGTGAGAGTCCAGGTCCTGTGTAAACATGGCAAAGACAGGAGACAACTGATCATAAGATAAATAAGTATGAATAGAATGATCAGTGCATGATCTTTTCCCTTTCCTTAGAGCAATAGGTCTGTCATCCACTTCGATGAAGCTCACGAGAGTCAATAAGTGAGAGGTCCAGACACTGGTTCGTTCGATGGAGTTCTTTGAGATTACGATTCAAAGAGCTCTTTGTCGCCAGACTCTTTGAGGGTCAGTAATGTGAGTATCCGCGGGATGCTGAAGGGTATGAGTCTGCTGAGGGTTAGGACTCTGCTGAGGGTAAATGGTTTGCTGAGGGAACGGACTTAGTTCAATCTCAATCGTATCCATCGATGGTGGCTCGATGAGGTTTGTTTGTAATATGGAGTCCTTTCAAAGAATTTCACATCCATAGAATTGTAAAATTTCTTTTCAATGAGAGAGTAACACTTGTAACCTTTCTGTCCCTATGCATATCCAAGGAAAATGCACTTATGAGCTTTAGGATCAAGTTTATTCTGTGTTGAGCATGGATATAAACAAACACAGTACAACCAAAGATCTTTGGAGGCAATTGGGTAATAAGGTGAGAGCAGGAGTGTGTGCTCAGCAGGGTTTGGAGAGGAGTTTTGAAACCTAACACTCTGCTGGGAAGTCTATTGATTAAATATGTTGCAGTCAATATAGCTTCACCCCACATATATTTAGGAACATGTGTAGTGAACTTGATTGATCTGGCCATTTCCAGCAGATGCCTGTTCTTTCTTTCAGCAACCCCATTCTGTTGAGGTGTTTCCACACAACTACTGATATGAACAATTCCTCTGTTTGTCAAGAAGTTACTGAGGTTAGACTCATAATATTCAAGAGCATTGTCAGTCTTCAAAATTTTAATCTTAGTGTCAAACTGAGTAGAGACCATGTTGTAAAATTCTTGAAAGATGGATCCAACTTCAGATTTATCCTTCATTAAAAATAACCAAGTGGTTCTGGTGTGGTCATCTATGAAGGTGACAAACCACCTCTTGCATGTCATACTTTTTACTCTTGAGGGTCCCCATACATCACTGTGAATTAAGGTGAAAGGTGTGGATGGGAGGTGAGGTAATTTAGTATACACAGATTTGGTGAGTTTGGCAAATTGACAAATATCACATTGAAGATCATTAAGATTACATCCTTTAAACAATTCTGGAATTAAAGACTTCAAATAACCAAAACTTGGATGTCCTAGTCTATAATGCCATAACATGATGTTGTCTAGGTTCTGAGTGCAGTGTGTGAGGCGATTCGATCTTGATCTTACATCTTCACAGGTTGATCACAAACAGATCTGAAAGAGTGGTTTAGCTTGACCAATCACTTCACAGGAAGAAAGATCCCGGAATGTGCACCGATCCTTATAAAAACAACACCAATTCGGATCTTTAGTGAGTTTACCGACGAGATATAAGGTTACAATCTAACTTTGGAACAAATAAGACACCTTGCGAGATCTATCTCGATTAGTAAGTTTAACTTTCCCAACACCTTTTGCATAAGATACAGAACCATCGCTGATCTTAATTCGGTGAATTTGGGTGCAAGGCATATAGTGGGTAATGAGGTTTTTATTACAGGTCATGTGGGAAGAAGCCCCGAATCAACAATCCAAGTCTCATTACTAAGAGGTGAGCGGAATATACTGTTTAGCATGAGTGGTCATTTCGGTGAGAGGAGCTACCCTCCTGATGCTGAGCAACAAAGGCTTTAAATGCAAAGAAAGCGAGCATTCAAATTGGCCATCATTCTCCTCGCCATCATGACAAGCCTTCCTTGATTTTCCCTAGTTGGTTTTGAGGTTTTAGAGGGATTAGGCTTGCCATGAAGCTTCCAAAGAATTGTCCTTGGTGTGATTTGTGCGTTTGCGGTGATCACAGAACAACCTTCCAGCTTTTCTCAAGAGTTTTCTGTAAGTCCCAAGATAACCTCGCAGCCTTCCCGACATTCACAGGCGGTACCTTGATGGGGATTATCAATAGGGTGTTCAAGCGACATGACTTTCCTCCTGCTTTCTTCATGTTTGACCTCGAAACATGGATTTGAGATTTGGGAGAGGTTTTGTGGCAAGAATTCTCCTCTAACATCATCAAGTAGGGTTCGATCCAAAGAGGAACTTGAAGACTCTTTTCTTTTCTATGATGTCCTTATAGAGGCGACATCCTTAACATCATTCCAGGGTGAGTTTCCAAGCATATCTAAGTGTTGCCATGCCTTAGATAGTTGATTGAAGTATTGAGTTACTGAGACATATCCCCTTGTCTCAGCTTTGAATTTGAGCTTCAAGTTCGCATACACTTCGATGTATTGTCTTTCTTGGAGTAAAGATCTCTGGCATTGTCCCATTTCTTTGCGAGATCATACATCATAAAGTTCTCACCGATCTCTTTTGTCATTGATCTTGTGAGAATGGTCATGACTTGATTATTAGCGGTGTCCTATGCTTCAAATCCTGGTCATCATCGGCGAGGGCAGGTTTACTGACCGGACGGTATCCCATCTTACCTTGTCCTGAGATGTACATTTTCATAGATCTTGACCACAGCAAGTAGTTGTTGCCATCAAGTCTATGATTTGTATAAGAAGAAGATTAAGTGACCCCACTGCTTTGAGGCAAATTTCCGAGAGTCTATCAAGAAGATGAACTGCTGCCGATTCTGATGACATTTTGGAATAACAAAACACTGAGTTGCAGCGGATTTTAGAACTCAGTAACCTTGCTCTGCTACCATGAAGAGAGTTTGAGAATGTGATAATTAAACACAAGAGTAAACTTCAACTTAGTTTTTATTCATTAAAAGAAAGGAGTATAAATAGTTACAATTGAGAGTTACAATTGAGTGGAGAAACTAGCTAGCTTGGGCGGCCACTTGAGTATATAGCTATGGGCGGCAAGCAAGCATGTAAAAAGTAACGGCTATGTCTATGACATAAAGTGAACTAGAGTTTGACATATTAATTGTTTATATGTACCACAATTAATATGTCCTTTTACAAATAAAGTGTACAAATAATGTGTACAAGAATAAAATAAATACTACATAATATTTGATATGTAATATTTCCACATGAAGATTTTAGCATTTTGGGGAAAACCCAGGCGGACGGGCGTCTGAGACCCTAGTAACTCGGACGGGCGTCTGCATTAGGCGGACGGGCGTTTGAGGTCAGACTTTTGATTCAGGATGTAGCTGTTTTTGACGGACGGGCGTCTGAGGTTAGTGGACGGGCGTCTGAGTACGGATGGGCGTCCATAGGGTACTAAACGGGCGTCTGGCCTGTTTTACTTTGTTTTCACTACTCTAGCATCCTAGTTTGGTTTTTGGCTTAATGATCGTGTTTTCACTGTTTTAAACCTTTAATCTTGATATGTTAACATTAATTAAAACATGAACAAGCTTCGATTGAACTTCTGATTCATTCAGTTAAACCACCGAATGTACTCTTAAAGGGAGTTGAAGTTCGGATCCGTCGGAAGGACATGAAAGGGCTTGTGCTTTGATGAACTAGGGTTCATCAATGTCTGTGTAATTGATAAGATGTGATGTCTAGTTGTCTAAGTGAGGGAGTAGAGCTGATAAGGTGAGTATTATTCTGAAAACACTTAGGTGACTAGTTAATTCACATTAATAATTACATAAGTGTAGTAAAAGCTAAAACGTCACCTATTCTTGGTTAGGCACTGATTCAAATCGGCGATGTGATACGTTCATACAAAGGTGGACAACGCTACTGGCTCAAATGGCTGAAGGGTAGTGGAGGAAATCCATCCAACGTATATGCATACCGGGGAGATCCCGGGACTATCGGTGCTAATCACCGTAGTTGGCAAGTATATCTCACGGTGGAATTTTCACCATGCATTGTGTCCTTGAGTAGTGATGTAACAAAGATAAGCTAAGCTAGAAACGTATAGTCATGACGTGTCGATGGGCATGGAGTGAACCCTAAATTGAGTCGGTCTCACTAAGATAACATCTTTAATAATAACTTTGGTTGAATTGTAGCTTCTTCTTCTTACTTTGTACAAATGTACTTACCTCAAATGCATGTTTATTTATGTGTTTGGGAGAGAGAAGACGAACAGGTAAATGAGGAGTTCGAGGAGGACTTTGATGACGACGTTTGAGGACGCCGGAGTTGAAGACCTTGTTTATTAATTATTTCTTTCATTTATTTCATAGACTTGGATCGTTATTGGATCTTGTAGTTACTTTTAGTACTTTGAAATTCGTAAAGATCGGGATTCGTTTGGTTTTCCGATGTAATGAGTATTACATTTTATTCTATCTTTAGTATTTCTATTCTTGGTTGTTTGAAAAAAAATTACCCGAGTCTTTTTAGCTTCCGTTTGCTTTCATTTGATACGACGTAGTAGAGGCTTACGTGTAATATTATTTATTTAATATTATGCGTGCCGAACGTTTCGATTTCCGGATAATGACTCGGTGTCCGGGAACGGGGTGTTACAGTTGGTATCAGAGCGAAGCGTCCTTTAGGCTTCCTTCCTTAAGATAAGATATCTTTAGACCATATAGTAACATTCTGAACCTTCCTGATCTTTCAGAATGTTAGGTAACCTCAGATACTCGTGTTGATAAGTTTGGAATCGGAAGTTCTAGGGCCCAGCAAGAAGCGAGTGGTTTGGTTCAAGATTGGGGTCTAGTAGTTGTGGTTCATCTAGAAGATGTTGATGATCGTGTTGGAGTTTACCGAAGAAGAAGAAGAAGAAAATGACTCTATAGTTTTGAATTCTATGAACCATGGTGTAATTCTTGGTATAGGTCGTCTATCCAATAATTTTGTTTACATGGATTGTAAACATAAGGAAGTACCTTCCGGTGGGGAATGCACCGAGTAAAAGTTGAACAATGCAGTTTCAGTTGTTCAAGAATGGTTTGTCCCATGAGATCTAAGCGGGAAGGTTGGGGAGTACACCAAGGAACATGGTTGAATGGTGAAAAAGGTCTTATAAGTGGATACCTACAAGGACGAGCTTTCACTCGTTAATGATGCTAAGAGGAACTTAACGGTTACGGCATT
Organism: Gentiana macrophylla; assembly: GCA_026214975.1. Lineage (NCBI taxonomy): Eukaryota > Viridiplantae > Streptophyta > Magnoliopsida > Gentianales > Gentianaceae > Gentiana > Gentiana macrophylla. Next base: position 80,739 of record JAOBSW010000965.1, on the reverse strand, counting down.
GTTTGATACGGGAGCGTCTAACACCTTTGTGTCAACTAAGGTAGCTAAGAAGCTTAACCTACCAATGGAACCTTTAAGAAACACCTTGGAGATCACAACACCTTTAGGAAGAATGACTAAGGTAACCAAGTTGATGCCGCAAGTAGATGTTCGAGTTGGAACGTATCGTTGCAAGAGTGACTTTACGGTTTTGGACTTTTCAGATTTTGACGTAATTCTTGGAATAGATTGGCTATCCGAGAATTTTGACCATTTGGATTGCAGAGAAAAGAGAGTGACCATTAAGATACCGGGAAAATCAGATAAGACTTATCAGGGGAATGCTTATAAGCCCAGTAAGAAGCGTCACCCTATAATTTTGTTGAGTATTTTGTGGTTCAAGTTATGAGTTGATTAATTTTCAAAAGTAACATTCTTTTCGTTAACCTTTTTATAAATACTATTGTTTTAGAAATACACTCTATACAATATACTTTTGTGAGTCATAGAATTATTATTAATTATATGATTATATATATGTCACTGCGTTTAAATCATATGGCATCGTTTTTGCGTTTATTATTTTGCAAGGTTAAATCAAATTGTTTTATTAATTACTTAATATCAAATTATGCTGCTGGTCCTTTCTTTCAATCTAAAATGCGATCTAATTTTTTATTTCCAACCCAAAATTTCAAGCCGCTCCTCTCCTTCAATGCGTATCTGTTCGAATCCCAAAAAATCCGTTCTTCTGTTTCATCCCCTTGTTATCTCGGGTATCATCGGTTACTCAATGCTCGATTCGGTGTTGATGTGCTCTCGTTTAGCTTACAGAGACGTGAAATCTCTTACCTTTCCCGATTGCTCTCGGATTCGAAGCATAAATGGTGATATCTTTCTATAATGTTTCGATTCCCTTCTTTATCTCTGTTATTGTTCAATCATATGCACTGATTGAATTGATTTTGCAGATATAAAGGATAAGGGGCAAAAAATCACTTTGTCGAAGGTCAATTGTGTTGTTTAGGAAATGAAATCGGGATTTCATCACCCCGATTTTGTGGAGATCCCGTCGAATTGAAAAGATGATGTCTTTCAGGTCCCATTCATTCAAAGATGTGCAAAATTTTAAAGACTCAAGCTTCGCTCAAATTATTTGACCCATGTGAGCAAATGAGAGATTAATCAACCGCATTTAATCAAGGTCGATATCTTTTCGAGTTAATATTTGTATATTGTCCGATTTTACATCGATTCGAATAGACTATTGCCTTGACCTTTCCTTGTCTTTGTGATTGCGGATATCTCGGTCAAATGAAACACGTGCTTTACGTGATGGCAATGACTCTGTGACCGTTAGGAAGATCGAATAATGCACCAATTCAGATCTGATGCATTGAGAATCAGTGACACCTTTTCAAAAAAAAAAAAAAAAAAACCTTTGATGCTCTTCTCGGTGTTTTGACCTTCACAAACCGGTCAATCCTACCCGGTTTGCTCGGTATAAGGCTTGACCCTTCTTGGTGTACGGATTAGGTAAATTGACCGAGGGTCTTACACCCTAGGAAGTCAAGGGTCGAGTCAATCTTTGAGGGTAGTGACCCAATGATGCCACTAAAATTAAATTCAAACCATTTGGCATCATATTTGGTTCTCGAATTTGGTTTTAGGATTAAGTCGAGTTCAATTGAGGTAAGTTGCTAAATGTGTCAAATTGAACCATGACCAAAATCGGTGCCTTTCCACCTTGTGCTAATGAACTGAGTCAAAAGGAAGTCGGTCGGTTTAAGTCATTAAGTGATTGCTTAATTAATCAATGATTTAGGTCCAACCAGTCCGTATCACTCTCTCTCTTAATTGCCTAACGGCCCTCCTTTAGAGAGTGTACATAAGACTTTGGACCTCAGACAAGCGTCTGTTAATTATGGCTGGAAAATCACAGAATTAAGTTCCTCTGATTTTAATGATTTCCTTTTGATTCCGTTCACACAGACCTTGGAGGTTCAAGATATACCTCTAGGGCTATAAATAGCCGGTCATATCACATTGGATTGCAACAACTCAGAATAACCTTCTTGAGCAATCCCACATTTCACTACACTGATATTTTTCTCTTTTCTAGTCCTTTTGCAAACACAGAAGTTGGAAGCTTGATAATCTTGTGGATTGATCTAGCTGCTTGTGATTCTGGTCTTGGCTATTGAAAATTAAGGTTCTGATCAATAGCTTTGACAGAACTTGTTGAAATGAGGTTTATGTGTTCCTTGTGCCTAGGCAATGTTCTAAAAATCGCTAGGCGAAGACGAAGCGCTATAGGGGCGCCTAGGGCCCAGGGCGCCTAAGCGGCGCCTAGGCAGCGCCCAGGCGCTTTTAGGGTTTTAAGGGGGGTTTTAGGGTTTTTACGGGGGGTTTTAGGGTTTTACGGGGGTTTTAGGGTTTTATGCCTCTTTCTTGTCTAACACTTGGGAAAACTTAGATGTTCGCCCAGATGAAAGTCATGAAACCCTAATTGCCTAGAAGGACCTAAGAGCGCCTAGAAGGGCCTAGAAGGGCCTAGGAGCACCCAGAAGGGCCTAGGAGCGCTTAGAGGGCCCCGAGCGCCCGAAAAATCGCCAAACACCCACATCGCCAGCAGAGAAGTCGCCCAGAGCCAAGGCGAGACGCCCTGGGTGCGCCTAGGGCCTAGGCGAGCGCCTAGGCGGCCGCCCAAGGTGATTTTTAGAACATTGTGCCTAGGTAACACTTTAACTCAATTGCATTTCAATTTTCTGTGTTTTGTGTGATTTGTGATTGTCTAGATTAGCTTGATATTAGTCTTGTTGATACTAGTCTTGCTTACTTTTCTGAGTCCGTTCATAGAGTTGGAACTCGATTTTGGTGATTGGCTCTATGTTGATCACAACCCTGACAACGATCGATTAAATCTGCGATGCCAAATCAAGACCCGACCGGTGGGTTCTATTGTCATTTCGTGAGTCTCGATTTGAACCAATACACGAAGTCTCGCTTCTTGCATCGGCAAAGTCTGCGGCTTGATTACGTCCGAGTGTCCTGTTTTTTGATTCCCTCATAATCCTGTTGGTTCCAATATTGATCATCAGTAGACTTCATTGTTATTGATAATCAAAGTTGGAACACCCCATGTGTGTTACATTTGATCTTGCAGCCTGTCCTCTTTTTTGGTGAATCCTGAATCAGCTTTAAGTGTATGCACCTGCTGTATTGCTGGACATAAACCTGCCAAACATAGGCTCCGATCTGATCTTGTGAACATTCTGTAACAGTGTAGGGCTTGTAGCTTTTAGAAACTGATCTTTGTAATCAGTCTTGTAAAATTTCAGCCTTGATAATCTTGTCCCTAAACTTTATTATCACTGTTGAAATTTGATTGATAGATCAGTCTTGAATCTGCTGTACCTTTCTGCTGAATCTTGTACCTCAGTTATTAGACTTTGTGTATTGTTTTTCAATCTGCACTCTTTGCTATAATCTTGCTGATTTTGTAATTGTTTTATAGTCTGCTGTACTATCCTTCTAGGCTGCTGCACTTGTGGCTTTTTGTATCAGACCTATTTCATTTGTAATAACTTCATCATGTTGTTCTCTGAAATAGCTGCTGAGTGTTCTTAGTCTGTTTTGGTTTATCCTGCTGCGGTTGTAATATATTCAGTAGTGTACTTTACTACTTTTGTATTTAGAATTTGAATAAGCTGTAATTGAATCCCCTTTGTTTGCAAATCTGATTGCATTTCTTATCTCTGCAATTTGCCTATATATTAACTGAATCTGAACTTGAAATAGCTCCTGCACCTTGATTCAATTTTTTCGTTTTGATCTGAACTCTTTTGGAACGTTTCGCAAAAGCTGCTATAAGTTTAAGATTGCATTATATTAACCTGCGGTTTGCTTAGCTCTATTAATTTGCAATTTGTTTTGTTCAAACAGAAAAGAGTCTGCTTTGGTTCTGTTTTCCTTTGATCAATTAAAACTTATTTGCAAACGTTTTATAACTTGCTTAGTGTTGAATTTGGTTTGATCATCTGCTACACTACCTGCAACTTGCCACATTGCTTTGATCACACACCTATTAATTAATTAATTTGATCACTAAGGTTTTATAACACAAGAAAATAACCGACTAAGTTAGCTTCCGCCTTAGTCGTTTAGTACTTGTGTTGACTTATCGAAAAAGAGTTTATAAATTGGTTAACACTCTATTCAACCCCTCCCCCCCCCCCCCCCCCTCTAGAGTGTTTATTTGTGCAATTATCGATCCAACAATTGGTATCAGAGCGAGGTCATCTAGTGATCAAGTTCTTGATATCACTTTGTTTGATTAACTTTTTTTTAGTTATTTTCTCGATTTACACTTGGTCTTAAGTTGTTTTGCAGAATAAATTTTTGATCAAGTTAGATCATCTACAACCGGCTCATCACTATCCTAAGGGTTCGTTTTCGATTCAGATTCACTGTTTCACACCTCTTACGCTATCACTAAATTTTTGAGGTTGTACTATTTTAATAAATTTATTTAGGTTATCTCACACACCACATCGTTTACTTTCTGTCCGTTATTAATTGTTTCTTGAGATTCCATAATATTAAAAAATATATATATATCATCATACATATCATAGACTTTTCATTGTACACTACATCAATTGTATTGTTCATACTTGCATTGTAATTGCATTTCACATAGACTAGCTCATCGTTTTCAAAGCTTTTTATTGCATTACTTCCATGGCATCTACCGTGACTCCTCGGGAGGGCTTGTCCTTGGCAAGGCCCCCATATTTTGATGGGTCAGGGTATATGGAATGGAAGAACTCAATGCGGCTTCACATTGAGTCAATGGACTACCAGTTGTGGAGAATCATTAAAAATGGTCCATTGATTCCTATTAGTCCGTCACTGAGGGCGGGACTACCACTCAAGTTGCCAAGCTTGACCATGAACTCGTTGATGATGACTTTAAAAAGTTGTCATTAAATTCGAAGGCCATGGCCATTCTTGTCAACTCCCTTAGTCCCGGAGAGGCTCGTGCGGTTAACTCATGTAAGTCTGCCAAAGAAATTTGGGAGACTCTCACTCAAAGACATGAGGCAACTTCCCGAGTCAAACGCTCCAAAATTAACGGTCTTCTAAGAGCTTTTGAAATGTTTAGAATGGAATCAAACGAAACCGTTAAACAAATGGACACTAGGTTTAACGACATAGTTAATGCACTAGAGTCGTATGGTAAGCCAGTCTTGAATGAGGACCAAATCCTCAAGATTCTTAGGAGTCTTCCTCCTGAATGGGATTCCAAAGTGTATGTCATTGAGGAGGGTAAGGATGCCGACGTTCACACGAAAGACGAACTTATCGGAATCTTGATCGCTCACGAGATGCACCTTGAAGCTCATAAGCGTGACAGAAACCCTCACTATAGCACCGCTCTTAGAGCTCACCAATCTGAATCGGAATCTGAATCTGAGTCGCCTGAGAGTGAAAGTGATGAAGAAGTTGCTATGGCGGCCCGAAACTTCAAGAAATTTTACAAATTCCAAAAGCAAAATTGTAAGGGCACCAAAAAGCATAGTGGAAAGCACCGCGGCAATAAAGAAAAGGATTGGACTACAACTGCACAATGCTATGAGTGCAAAGGATATGGACACATCTCAAATGCTTGTCCCAACGCCAAAAAGAATAAGTCAAAGCATAGCTCGAGCTCAAAATCCAAGTCTCATCACAAGTCAAAATCTCATCATCAATCCAAGAATGAGATTGAAGAAAAATCTAAAAAGAAGAAAGCTATGGTGGCTACGTGGTCTGATAGTTCCGAGTCAGACAATGATAACAAATCCATTGCTTCCGAGCGAGCTACCTTCTGCCTCATGGGTCGCTCTCAACCCACATTCGATAATGAGAGTGAGGCATCTTTATCTTCAGTAGAAGAGTTGCATGATCAAATAGAACAACTTAGGACAACTCTAAAACTTAAAAACGAAACGATTGGTGAACTTAAGAAACAGCATAACGATGAAACCGTGTCACTAATCAACACTTTAAGTCACTTAAAGCTTAAGCATCAAGACACTGAAATTGAGATTAATTCCTTAAAGCAAGAGGTTGTCAAACTTAAACAAGTCGTTTCAGGACTCGAAGAGGAGAGTTCTCTACTCCAAGGACAACTCTTAACACTAAAAGGAAAAGGGAAGGAAGTAAGCGGTTCGGGGAACCAACCCAAACCAACTCCTCCTGTCTCAACTCCGGAAAACTTGACGCCTAGGCCAATTGCCTTAGAGCGTGCTACACAACCCCCACTTAAAGCACCTACACCACCAAAGAACGCTTCATCAACACGTTCATGCACTTCACATCGTTCCTCTTCACAAAACCACGCATATATGTATGATCGTAGAGGTTCAAGGAGCTATGCTCAACAAAACCAAAACCATCATACTAACTATGCTACACCTAGTTTTTACACACCTGCATTTCATGATCCCCGCATACACCAAGCACCCGACTACACGGTTAGACAACCTCAAGTTGACCCCTACTTGGTCAATTTGCTATTTTGGCAAGATCAGATTTTGAGAATGCATCAGAACACATACTATTCAATCCCACGTCACTGTGATCAGTCAACTCAGTCCACTTTGACTAAGAAGACTGGGCATAAACCAAGGGTACAAAAAGTATGGGTTCGGAAAGATTCTTTGAATTCTGATTCTAACCCTGAAGGACCCAAAGTATAAAGGGTACCGTAATCTATATCTGTTTTGCAGGTTACCAACTTTTATGTGCTAAAATGACATATCATGGCATGGTAGTGCCTTAAATAAATGTTTGAAAAGCTATTGGTATCATACACCTTGATACCAAAAAGGGAAGTCTCTTATACACTCTTACATTATAGTATTTTGTGGTTCATAACTTTCAACCCCGCTTTTAAAACCTTATTTGATTAATTTTCAAACTAAGGGGGAGAGAGTAGTGTATAAAGCTTTTGAAAGTCAGATTATAATTTCGTATTAAAGTTAGAAAGCTCTAATTAAGGGGGAGCTCGTTTTTAGGGGGAGTTATATTCTCTATGTTTTTAAAACTATCCCTTAAAAGCTTTAAATATGTTATTTTGAAAATGAATCAAAGGGGGAGAATGTTGAGTATTTTGTGGTTCAAGTTATGAGTTGATTAATTTTCAAAAGTAACATTCTTTTCGTTAACCATTTTATAAGTACTATTGTTTTAGAAATACACTCTATACAATATACTTTTGTGAGTCATAGAATTATTATTAATTATATGATTATATATATGTCACTGCATTTAAATCATATGGCATCGTTTTTGCGTTTTTTATTTTGCAAGGTTAAATCAAATTGTTTTATTAATTACTTAATATCAAATTATGCTGCTGGAAGTTTCTTTGTTAGTAAAAAAAAAATAATAAAAAATAAATAAAAAAATAAAAAAAAAAAATTATGCTGCTGGTCCTTTCTTTCAATCTAAAATCCGATCTAATTTTTTTTCCAACCCAAAATTTCAAGCCGCTCCTCTCCTTCAATGCGTATCTGTTCGAATCCCAGAAAATCCGTTCTTCTGTTTCATCCCCTTGCTATCTCAGGTATCATCGGTTACTCAATGCTCGATTCGGTGTTGATGTGCTCTCGTTTAGCTTACAGAGACGTGAAATATCTTACCTTTCCCGATTGCTCTCCGATTCGAAGCATAAATGGTGATATCTTTCTATAATGTTTCGATTCCCTTCTTTATCTCTGTTATTGTTCAATCATATGCACTGATTGAGTTGATTTTGCAGATATAAAGGATAAGGGCAAAAAAATCTGCCCTGTCGAAGGTCAATTGTGTTGTCTAGGAAATGAAATCGGGATTTCATCACCCTGCATTTCGTGGAGATCCCGTCGAATTGAAAAGATGATGTCTTTCAGTCCCAGTTCATTCAAAGATGTGCAAAATCTTAAAGACTCAAGCTTCGCTCAAATTATTTGACCCATGTGAGCAAATGAGAGATTAATCAACCGCATTTAATCAAGGTCGTATCTTTTACGAGTTAATATTTGTATATTGTCCGATTTTACATCGATTCGAATAGACTATTGCCTTGACCTTTCCTTGTGTCTGTGATTGCGAGATATCTCGGTCAAATGAAACACGTGCTTTACGTGATGGCAATGACTCTGTGACCGTTAGGAGAGTCGAATAATGCACCAATTCAGTCCTGATGCATTGAGAATCGAAGTGACACATTTTCCAAAAAAAAAAAAAAAAAAAAAACCTTTGATGCTCTTCTCAGTGTTTCAGCCTTCACAAACCGGTCAATCCCTACCCGGTTTGCTCAGGTATAAGGCTTGACCCTTCTTGGTGTACGGATTAGGTAAATTGACTGAGGGTCTTACACCCTAGGAAGTCAAGGTCGAGTCAATGCCGAGGTAGTGACCCAATGATGCCACAAAATTAAATTCGAGACCATTTGGCATCATATTTGGTTCTCAATTTGGTTTTAGGATTAGGTCGAGTTCAATTGAGGTAAGTTGCTAAATGTGTCAAATTGAACCATGACCAAAATCGGGTGCCTTTCCACACTTGTGCTAATGAACTGAGCCAAAATGAAGTCGGTCGGTTTAAGTCATTAAGTGATTGCTTAATTAATCAATGATTTAGGTCCAACCAGTCAGTATCACTCTCTCTCTTAATTGCCTAACGGCCCTCCTTTAGAGAGTGTACGTAAGACTTTGGACCTCATACAAGCGTTGGTTAATTATGGCTGGAAAATCACAGAATTAAGTTCCTCGGATTTTAAATATTTCCTTTTGATCCCGTTCACATAGACCTTGGAGGTTCAAGATATACCTCTAGGGCTATAAATAGACATTCATATCACATTGGATTGCAACAACTCAGAATAACCTTCTTGAGCAATCCCACATTTCACTACACTGATATTTTTCTCTTTTCTAGTCCTTTTGCAAACAGTGAAGTTGGAAGCTTGATAATCTTGTAGATTGATCTAGCTGCTTATGATTCTGGTCTTGGCTATTGAAAAGTAAGGTTCGATCAATAGCTTTGATGAGAACTTGTTGAATTGAGGTTTCGTGTTCCTTGTGCCTAGGTAACACTTTAACTCAATTGCATTTCAATTTTACGTGTTTTTGTGTGATTTGTGATTGTCAAGATTAGCTTGATAGTAGTCTTGTTGATACTAGTCTTGCTTACTTTTTGAGTCCGTTCATAGAGTTGGAACTCGATTTTGGTGATTGGCTCTATGTTGATCACAACCTTGACAACAATCGATTGGTCTGCAGAGCACCAAATCAAGACCACCAAATGGGTTCTATTGTCATTTCTATGAGTCTGATTTGAACCAATACCAAGTCTCGCTTCTTGCATCGATGTAAGTCCAGGCTTGATTCTCGTCCGAGTGTCCTGTTTTTGATTCCCCATAATCCGTTGGTTCCAATATTGATCATCGATGAGACTTCATTGTTATTGATAATCAAAGTTGGAACACCCCATCTGTGTTACATTTGATCTTGCACCGTCCTCTTTTTGGTGAATCTAAATCGGCTTTAATTGTCTCACTTTCTTTGTATTCTTTGGACATAAACATGCCAAACATAGGCTCCGATCTGATCTTGTGAACATTCTCAGAATGAAGTGTAGGGCTTGTAGCTTTTAGAAACTGATCTTTGTAATCGAGTCTTGTATAATTTCAGCCTTGATAATCTTGTCCCTAAACTTGATTATCATCATTGAAATCATTGATAGATCGCCTTGAATCTCTTTGTACCTTTCTCTTGAATCTTGTACCTCGGTTATTAGACTTTGTGTATTGTTTTTCAATCTGCACTCTTTGCTATAATCTTGCTGATTTTGTAATTGTTTTATAGTCTGCTGTACTATCCTTCTAGGCTGCTGCACTTGTGGCTTTTTGTATCAGACCTGTTTCATTTGTAATAACTTCATCCTGTTGTTCTCTGAAATAGCTGCTGAGTGTTCTTAGTCTGTTTTGGTTTATCCTGCTGCACTTGTAATATATTCAGTAGTGTACTTTACTACTTTTGTATTTAGAATTTGAATAAGCTGTAATTGAATCCCCTTTGTTTGCAAATTTGATTGCATTTCTTATCTCTGCAATTTGCCTATATATTAACTGAATCTGAACTTGAAATAGCTCCTGCACCTTGATTCAATTTTTTCGTTTTGATCTGAACTCTTTTGGAACGTTTCGCAAAAGCTGCTATAAGTTTATGATTGCATTATATTAACCTGCTGTTTGCTTAGCTCAATTAATTTACAATTTGTTTTGTTCAAATAGAAAAGAGTCTGCTTTGGTTCTGTTTTCCTTTGATCAATTAAAACTTATTTGCAAACATTTTATAACTTGCTTAGTGTTGAATTTGGTTTGATCATCTGCTACACTACCTGCAACTTGCCACATTGCTTTGATCACACACCTATTAATTAATTAATTTGATCACTAAGGTTTTATAACACAAGCGAATAACCGACTAAGTTAGCTTCCGCCTTAGTCGTTTAGTACTTGTGTTGACTTATCGAAAAAGAGTTTATAAATTGGTTAACACTCTATTCACCCCCCCCCCCTCTAGAGTGTTTATTTGCGCAATTATCGATCCAACAAATTTCAGCGGTTAAGGCTATAAGAGCTTGTCGGAAAGGTTGTGAAGGCTACTTGTTGTACGCAGTAGATGTGGAACAAGTGAAGCCTAAGTTAGAGGAAACCCCTGTAGTGAACGAGTATCCTGAAGTGTTTTCAGAAGAGTTACCGGGAAACATGCCGGATAGAGATATTGAATTTGAGATTAAGTTGATACCCGGAGCAGCGCCAGTTGCTAAGGCACCCTATAGAATGGCACCGGCTTAATTGAAGGAGTTAAAAACACAGCTTAAGGATATGCTTGAGAGGAATATAATTCAGCATAGTACTTCGCCTTGGGGAGCCCCAGTGTTGTTTGTTAAGAAGAAAGATGGTAGCATGAGGATGTGCATAGATTACAGAGCGCTGAACAATCTCACCATCAAGAACAAGTACCCTTGCCAAGGATTGATGATTTGTTTAACCAGTTGCAATGCAAGAGTGTGTTTTCCAAGATTGATCTTAGATCGGGTTATCATCAGTTGAAGATCAAGGTAGCAGATATACCGAAGACGGTTTTTAGTACGAGGTATGGACATTATAAGTTCTTAGTCATGCCTTTTGGACTCACTAATGCTCCATCTGCATTTATGGATTTAATGCAGCGCGTCTTTATGCCATACTTGGATAAGTTTGTGATAGTCTTCATAGATGATATCCTAGTGTACTCTAAGGATGAGAAAGAACATGAAGGACACTTAAGGATAGTGTTGGATACTTTGAAGAGGAACCAGCTGTATGCTAAGTTCTCGAAGTGCGAATTTTGGTTGGATCAAGTGAGTTTCTTGGGTCATGTCATTTCTGGAGATGGCATTAAGGTTGATCCCGCGAAGATTGAGGCAGTTGAGAAGTGGTCCAGACCGACTACCGTTTCAGAGGTTAGAAGTTTTCTCGGTTTGGCTGGCTATTATAGGAAGTTTGTTCAAGACTTCTCAAAAATAGCTACACCACTTACTCGGCTCACTCAAAAGGATGTGAAGTTCGCATGGACCAGTGAGTGTGAAGAGGCTTTTGAAACACTGAAGAAGAGGTTGACTACAACCCCAGTTTTGGCAGTTCCGAAGATCTTCGATAATTATGACGTTTACACGGATGCTTTGGGACAAGGTTTGGGTTGTGTGTTGATGCGGGGAGGGAAGGTAATTGCTTATGCATCTAGACAGTTGAAGGTGCATGAGAAGAATTACCGAACCCACGACTTGGAGTTAGCAGCAGTTGTGTTTGCCTTGAAGATTTGGAGGCACTATTTGTATGGAGTTAGGGCCAGGATCTTCACCGATCACAAGAGCTTGAAGTATTTCTTTACCCAAGAGAATTTGAATATGAGACAAAGGAGATGGCTGGAGTTCGTAAAGGATTATGACCTGGAGATTCAGTATCATCCGGGTAAAGCAAATGTGGTTGCAGATGCTTTGAGCAGAAAACCAATGTTTGCGGTTTCAAGTGTTGAAGAAATGGCAGAAAGGTTAGATGGGTTGAGAATCTGAAGTTTTGATCAGATTGAAGACCGACAGTTTGTGGCACCGTTGTTAGCAAGGTCTGAGTTGATGGATGACATTCAGGAGAAGTAAGATGAAGACCCAGTTTTGCTCGACTTGAAGCGAGTTGCAAGGGAAAAGCCTATGGTTGGATATGTGTTAGACAAGAATGGGAACCTTTGGTGTCAGGATCGTTTGTGTATGCCTAATGTGGGTGATTTAAGATGGAGAGTCATGGAAGAGGCACATAGGATTGCTTTTGCAATTCATCCGGGAGCTACTAAAATGTACAGAGACTTGAAGGAAAGGTTTTGGTGGCCCTCGATGAAACTGGAAATAGCCAAGTTCGTTGCGGAGTGTGATACTTGCCAGAAGGTTAAGGCAGAACATAGAAGACCGGGAGGAATGCTTAAGCCGTTGGATATCCCGGAATGGAAGTGGGATAAGGTCACTATAGACTTTATCACCGGTTTACCTAAGACGAGAGGCGGTAATGATGCGATTTGGGTGATTGTGGATAGATTAACCAAATCCGCTCATTTCTTACCGTATAAAGTTGATATGCCCTTGAAGAGGATGACGACACTATACTTGGATAATATAGTGAAGTTACATGGAGTACCTATCTCGATAGTTTCGGATCGTGATTCGAGGTTCGTCAGTCGATTTTAGAAAGGTTTACAAGCAGCTTTGGGAACCAAGTTGGATTTGAGTACGGCCTTTCATCCTCAGACAGATGGACAATCTGAGAGAACCATCCAAACACTTGAAGATATGCTGAGAGCTTGTGTTTTGGAAGTAGGCGGATCATGGGATGATTACCTACCGGTAGCGGAGTTTGCCTGTAACAACAGTTATCATGCAAGTATAGGCATGCCACCGTTTGAAGCGTTGTATGGAAGAAGATGTAGAACGCCGTTGTTTTGGGATGAAGTCGGGGAAAGACAAATCACCGGGCCGGAATTGGTTGAGCAAGCTAAAGAAAGAGTTCAGTTGGTTAAGAAGAATTTGAAGGCGGCACAAGATAGACAGAAAAGCTGGGCAGATGTTAGAAGAAGACCTTTTGAGTTCGAAGTTGGTGAAAGGGTTTACCTACGAGCTTCACCAATGAAGGGAGTGAAACGTTTTGGACAAAAGGGAAAACTAAGCCCTAGGTACGTTGGACCTTTTGAGATTTTGGAACGAGTTGGACCGTTGGCTTATAAGCTTAAGTTACCGGAATCCATGTCAAGAGTCCACAACGTGTTTCACGTCTCGATGTTGAAGAAATGTTTGACCAAGACGGATGTTGAGACTACTGTTGATCCGGAGATTCTTCAAGACAATCTTTTGTATGATGAGGCACCGATCAGAATTTTGGACCGGAAAGAAAAGATGATTAAGAGACGGTTGATACCTTTGGTTCAGGTGCATTAATGGAGCAATCATTCACCAGATGAAGCTACTAGGGAAGTTGAGGACGATATGATCAGCGAGTTCCTAGATTTTATGGACTTACCAGGTATGTTCTAAGTTTCGAGGATGAAACTCCTTTAAGGGGGGAAGAATGTAATATTCCGATTTTCGGGAAAGGGCAGACGTGTCATTTTGCGAAAACGAAATATTGGGTTCGGTTCCTTTTATTTGGAGTTAATAATTTGGATAATTAGATACATAATTTCGAGTTATATAAATGTATATATTTAAGGAAGAAAATCAGATTTAATAAGGGTGATTAAGGAAAATCAGAGCAATTACGTAATTTTGGAATTTTTCCTATTTAAGGAAAAATCAACCTAATCAGCCCCATAATCTTTTAATCAGATTTTCCACCTCCAAAACTCACCTTCTGAGTGAGAGAGAGAGAGAGAGAGAGAGAGAGCAAGGTTAGGGATGAGAGTTTTGTGCATCGATTGCTAAGTCAATTCTTGACGGTTTTCAAATCAGAGTCGAGCATCGGAATCGTTGTGAAGAAGGCAACGTTTTGATTGCAAAAAGTGAAGCCTTGATAAGGTATGATTAAACCCTAGCTTTGTTCTTCTTCGAGTTTGATGGATTCAAACCCATCAATTCGTAGTTTTGTCGTTTAGAAGCGTGTGATTGAATCTAATCTAAGTTTGGATTTATCACACATGTTTTCCTGCAGAAAAGGACCAGTTTTGCTGCTGTTTTTCTGAGTTTGGTGTTGGATTAAGCTTGCTTAAAATCTAAGAAGCTCTTCCTACAATTCTAGTTATTGTTATTGAGGTTTAGATTAAGATTTATAGCTCTTAGATGCAAGAAAGTTGTGTTTTTTCGTTGATCAAAGGATCATAGATGTTTAAATATGTTTTCTACGTTTTACTGTGTTGAAAACGAGGTTAATTAGGTTAGAAATGATTCAGAAATTGAGTTGTGAAGATTTTAGCGTTTTGGGGAAAACCTAGGCGTACGGGCATCTGCATTAGGCAGACGGGCGTCTAAGACCCTAGTAACTCGGACGGGCGTCTGGATTACGTGGACGGGCGTTTGAGGTCAGACTTTTGATTCAGGATGTAGCTGTTTTTGACGGACGGGCGTCTGAGGTTAGTGGACGGGCGTCCATAGGGTTCCAAACGGGCGTCTGGCCTGTTTTACTTTGTTTTCACTACTCTAGCATCCTAGTTTGGTTTTTGGCTTAATGATCATGTTTTCACTGTTTTAAACCTTTAATCCTGATATGTTAACATTAATTAAAACATGAACAAGCTTCGATTGAACTTCTGATTCGTTCAGTTAAAACACCGAATGTACTCTTAAAGGGAGTTGAAGTTCGGATCCGTCGGAAGGACATGAAAGGACTTGTGCTTTGATGAACTAGGGTTCATCAATGTCTGTGTAATTGATAGGATGTGATGTCTAGTTGTCTAAGTGAGGGAGTAGAGCTGATAAGGTGAGTATTATTCTGAAAACACTTAGGTGACTAATTAATTCACATTAATAATTACATAAGTGTAGTAAAAGCTAAAACGTCACCTATTCTTGGTTAGGCACTGATTCAAATCGGCGATGTGATACGTTCATACAAAGGTGGACAACGCTACTGGCTCAAATGGCTGAAGGGTAGTGGAGGAAATCCATCGAACGTATATGCATACCAGGGAGATCCCGGGACTATCGGTGCTAATCACCGTAGTTGGCAAGTATATCTCGCAGTGGAATTTTCACCATGCATTGTGTCCTTGAGTAGTGATGTAACAAAGATAAGCTAAGCTAGAAACGTATAGTCATGACGTGTCGATGGGCATGGAGTGAACCCTAAATTGAGTCGGTCTCACTAAGATAACATCTTTAATAATAACTTTGGTTGAATTGTAGCTTCTACTTCTTACTTTGTACAAATGTACTTACCTCAAATGCATGTTTATTTATGTGTTTTGGGGAGAGAAGACGAACAGGTAAATGAGGAGTTCGAGGAGGACTTTGATGACGACGTTTGAGGACACCGGAGTTGAAGACCTTGTTTATTAATTATTTCTTTCATTTATTTCATAGACTTGGATCGTTATTGGATCTTGTAGTTACTTTTAGTACTTTGAAATTCGTAAAGATCTGGATTCGTTTGGTTTTCCGATGTAATGAGTATTACATTTTATTCTATCTTTAGTATTTCTATTCTTGGTTGTTTGAAAAAAAATTACCCGAGTCTTTTTAGCTTCCGTTTGCTTTCATTTGATATGACGTAGTAGAGGCTTACGTGTAATATTATTTACTTAATATTATGCGTGCCGAACGTTTCGATTTCCGGATAAGGACTCGGTGTCCTGGAATGGGGCGTTACATAGACATTGGCTCATGGCTTGAATAGTGTTTAATGTGTTACTGATGGATATGAGTGGCGTGATCTTGATCTCAACTTTGTGAAGCATAGTTTAATTAACTTGTATACTGATCAGAGTGTTATGTTCTTTTCGCTTATTTTCTCGGGACGATCAAAAGCTAAGTGGGGGTAGTTTATAACGCTATAAATAGTACCATTAATTATACCTATATTCACCCTAAATTCTACTCGAGAGAGGATAGATAGGCTAATTATTATGTGGAATATATGTTAAATTCTATGTGAATGTTTCCAGGATCGTAATTCTGCATCTATACTCTTTTCCCGAGGTTTTGGTACTGTTTTGTCTCATTTTGTGTGTTTTATAGAATGTACCGAATCTATAGAATTGGAGAATGGATCTGGACCAAAGGAAATATGCTGGGCCAAGTAATTAATGTCCAAGAAGAAGTCTGCTGAAGAAAAAGAGGAAAAGTCAGCCCGGTTTACCGTGGGCTAGGTCCGGTAAACCGAGGACTTGTTGGACACGAAATCAATTCTGACGCATTGTCTGGGTCAGTTAGGGTTTTCTATGAGTCTTAAGTCGGCTGTTGTATCTATATAAGGCCACATCTACAGATTATTGCATAAGTCTTCATAGGTTGATAATAAGTTTTTATATACAATATACAATTTGATGAAATAAAGTTATTCAAAGCTTTTGAGGAGTTATTTCTAGTTTTCTCCCTTTCTCTACCATCTCTAGCTTGAGCAGATCGAGCTAGATCTCCATTGTTGAAGGTATGAAGCTTTGAACGTTCCTTTTTATCTTCAATATGGTAGACCTGTTCGTATTTATATGTTTAAGTTAATCGGCATGTTTAACAACCCCATGATTTACTTATATTAATCGTATTTGAGCAATGTAGATCCAGAAATAGGAAAAATGACCCCGATGAAACCGTGGTCTATACCGGTTTACCGAGGCAATTTTTAGAAAACCTAAATCTGGGATTCACTACAGCTATGTTGATCGACAAGTTTAATTAACAGTAGGTTAGATCCGGCCAATCTGCTTATTGTAATCGTAAAACTAGCATGAAATATGAATAGTGAAGTATTAGTTAGGACATAGTCCAATGGACCCTAAGAACGTGCTGATTAGTGTCGACAGCTGTCTAGACGGGTTAAGCGGTATGAGTTAGCGCTCAATATCGGCAATTCTAGTTCTTTATGTGTATGGGCTGTTACGGAGCAAGTAAGGAGGGTAGCTTGCATATAGATTGTCTACTACCATTTTCGGAGTAGATAGGCTTAGGATTTGCACCCGTAGCTGATAATTAAATCAAAAGTTCGCTCGATTAATTTAAGGAAATTATGTGGGGAAGTAAACATAACGATTAACTAGACCAAGTTAGTAGATCGGTGAGAAGAAGGGGAGAAATACTTAGTTTCTTTTATGTTTATTGTTGGTCCGTGACCGCCTATATGTCGCTTCTTAATTAGGTTATAATTGTTTATACTTAAAGTTGCATCGTCTCCGTGGGATCGACCTTGACTCGCATTTACTATACTACGATGTACCTAGTATTCTTGATAGTAATATCGACGTTAATGACTTACACGCGATCACTATCACAAACACAACTCCTTCTCAGATGGATCTGCTTCAGTTGCTTGATTAGTGTGAATTTGATTCACAGATTCTGTTGATCAATCTCATTTCCTGATGTGGAATTTTAGCTCTGATTGCTGAGTTGATCTCTAGATGTGTCCTTTAAGTTTAGATAGAAGGCTTTTCAAATTGACAGAGTTTCTGCTTGTTCTTATGTAATTCAATCGTTGCATTTCCTGTCTGTCAATGTCTTCTATTTATAGCCTTGATAATCCTTGATTTGAATTTTCATCCGCTGGCTATTTAATGTGGGGAATATTCCTTGATTTAATTCTTGATTCCTCCTTAGTCATATTCTCATTGATTTCAGTGATCCGGATTTTTCTTCAAACGTCTATAAAAAAATCTGTCCTTGATTGATTGTGCATTTAATGCTTGATCCTCTGAATCTTCCTTGTTATCTCACGTTCTGACTAAGTATAAATGATATACCTTACTCAGCTATTCCTTTACTTGAATGCTGCTTGAACGGTTGGCTGTTTATGCTGACTTAGCTGTTTAGTTCCTTTACTGCTTTGTCTATACTCAGCCGATAGTCAGTTCACTTTCCCGGTTCACTGCTTTCTTGATTTCTTTGAGTTTACAAGATTCCTTGTACTTCACTGATCCTTGATTTGGGTGAGATCAATGTACACCATATTTAACAATGAATTTCATCACTTGAAATACCACTTAGACTTATCCAAGGTCATCATAGACTTCCCTAGTTATAAGTCAGACCATATGTCTTCATGTTTCTCTGCTGGTACTTGGCTGCTTTTACTCTATCGGATTTCTGTTTTACTTAGCCATCCTACCAACTAGTACAATACTTGTCTAACTCAACTTATACAACATGTCAGACTCTAAGTAAAGACTTATATAAAGATTTCTAACTTATTTCAGGCTTACTATAACAGCTAGTGTGGCCATCATCAAAACATAAATAAATGTTCCTAACACACACACACACACACACACACACACACACACATATATATATATATATATATATATATATATATATATATATATATTTTGCACAGTAAGCTCTGAATTTTCATCAATGATTTTCTTGCTTGATTATAACTTGAATGATCTTGATCACTTGAAGAATTCTGGATCTTGAAAGGTAACTATTAGCATGAGTTCTTTTATCTTTCTTTTCTTTCCCCCCTTGTTGATTAATATCTATTTCCTTCAATTGAACTTCATGCTTCTTCTTGATGTTTTAAGTGCTTTATTCATAGGGGTGGTTCCAATGTTCAAATTTAAATCTTCATGGCTGTCAACGGCTATATTTCAGATTTATCAGTGACCGTTCTGACATGTCAGTTCATCATCCAATGAAAATGCTTGCTTTTCAACGTTCCGATTTTTCTTCAGTTCTTGGATGGTTTATGTATTAAACTGAGTATTCTGAGTTGTGTCAACTTTAAGCTTGGTAAAACTGAGTAGGTCATTTTTCAGTCTCCAAACTGATATAGAGCTTTAACACAGTTTTGTACTCGTCTTTTAAAAACCGAATACTCTAATCTTCATCTGATCTTTATTGACTTGATCATAGTACACCATATAAATTAATATCATCTAAGCTATTATGTATCCTATGTCTTCATACAAGATCTATAAAGTCATTTCAGGCCATCACAGACTTACCTGAATTCTAACTTTACAGTTTTGGCTTTTGGTCTTCATAAACTGAGTTAGAACCCTCAGTTCTTCTTTCTTGTATAACTGAGTTTGTGTCCTTAAGCCTTCAGAAACTGAGTTTGTCCCCTCAGTCTTCAGATTCTATGTAAGTCAACTGAGTTTGATCCCTCAGCGAACTTACTTTCTTCAGACTTCAGTTTGATGTGTAAACTCAATCATCTCTTAAAGTCAGTCTCTCAGTTTTAATCATATTCTATTACTGTGCTTGTCTGAATTAACTTATACAATGATCAGACTCTAATAAAACCTATACATTCAGTTCTCAACATCTTTTTGTTTTGCACTATAAATTTTATTTCAAAAAGAAGAGAAATAAACATAAATTTTATTTCAAATAGAAGGATTGCACCAAAGATGACAGGAGAAGAGAAAATCTTGATTTTGTTGCAAAAGACATGATCATGAAGACTTTAAACAGAAACATGTTCATGAGGATCAAGGACTGCAAAACAGCAAAAGAAAGGTGGAAGAAATTGGCACTAGTCAAGGAGGGATCTGAGGCAATCAAGGAAAATAAATTGTCTGTTGCAAAACAGAAATTAGAAAATTTAAAAATGAAGACTGCTGAATCTGTTGATCAAATGGACATCATATTCTCAAGTATCACCAGTGAACTGCAACAGTTGGGGCATACATATCCTCAAAAATAAGTTTCTTGAAGATCTTGAGAAGCCTACCTGAAAGATGGAAAATCTTCACATCAGTACTCAAAGGCACATTGGATCTTGCCAAAACTGATACTCTAACATTAATGTCATAAGTGAAATCTCATGAATTTGAATTAAACAATGAGAATGGTGCACCAATAGAGTCACACATGGCCAGTGCACTGATGGCACCTCAGCAAAGTAAAGCAGTTGACTTAACCAGCAAAGAGACCCAAGAGCTAAAGGAGCAGATTGCATTACTGATTAAAAGATTTGATAGATTCAGTAAAAAGCAGTACAAATGGAGTTCTTCATCCAAGAAAGACATCAAGAAAAAGGATGAAGAATACAGATGCTTTAACTGCAAGAAGAAAGGACACTTCAAAGCTGAATGTCCCAAGAACAAAAAGAATGATGAGGAGAAAAAGAGAAACAAATATTCTGAAATAAATGCAGCAGAGTCATCTGACAATGACTCAGGTGCCAGTGAAGGCACCAGCTTAGACAATGACAAAGCATGCCTATGTCCGATGGGAAAAGAAATTGAACAAACATAGGTGATGACGGTCAAATTATACCCGTAAAAGTCATCAACGTTGACCTTAAATCGAGAGTAATAATATGTATTTTATATTAAATCACATGTTTATATTGATTATTTAAGGTTATGTGATTTATAAGATATAATTTGGTATTTATCCGTTGTTATTATATAATTTGGTATTTATCCGTTTTTATTTAAATATGATTTATTTTGGGATAAATATTTATTTTGTAGATTGGGATAATTTTTGGAGGATAATTACAAATGAAGAATTAAATCTCAAGATAAATCCAAGCAAATCCGGATGCATTGAAGATAAAGATCGGATAAGCACGAAAAGAGGAGTAAGGCATGACAAGAGCCGGCAAGCCAATCCAAAGAGTTGGCGTCGAATGAGGACACACAAAGGGGGGGGGTTCGCATTTTCCATTTTGAGATCGGCTGGGAGTTATCTCTAATTGTTTTGATATTTTCAAATATATCTTTAAGTCGGCCTAAGTCTCTATATAAAGGAGCAGCCACAAATTTTATTTCACAACACCATATACACTCTAGAAACACAATATTACAATACTTTTAGTTTATCAATATAGTTCTTCTTATTTTATATTATGTTTCTTCATCACGGAGGCGATGGATTCATCGATTAGAGATTGCATTGAAGGATCGGAGGACCCTCCGTCTATGAGGGTAATGTCTATCCAAATATGTCGTTTTTATTCGTAGATCTATTTTATTTTGTTATGGAGTAGTCGTTTGTGTATTGATTTCGTGATGTAGTTAATTAACAAACCCATATTCATGTAGATCTAAGCCGTACGAAGGTGTTTTACGAGCAAATTCTAGAGTCACCGGTTTAGATCTACCACGGTCTATATGGTTAGATCTAGCCATCAAGATTCTAGTAATTTTCTGTGAACGACTTCGGCTACGTCGTGCTTTCTGTTTTTCATATAAACATGTAATTGATCTGGCCAATTTGTTACATCGTTCTCGTAAATTAATATGATATATTGTGAAAATTGTCATGTAATTAACCTGTTTTCTGTCCCCAGATTGAGCCCAAAACAATAGATGATGCAATTCAAGATTCTGATTGGATTAAAGCTATGCAAGAAGAGCTCAATGAATTTGAACGAAATGAAGTCTTGGAGCTTTTTGACAGACCAGATATGGAAAATAACATTGGAACAAAATGGGTATTCAGAAATAAAATGGATGAGCAACGAGAAATTGTCAGAAACAAGGCAAGACCGGAAGCAGAGGGATATTCACAAGCATAAGGCATATATTATGATGAAACATTTGCACCGTGGCTAGATTGGAAGCAATCAGACTGTTCCTAGCCTTTATGGCTCACAAAGATTTCAAAGTCTATCAAATAGATGGAAAGAGTGCATATCTGAATGGACTCTTGGAATAAGAAGTTTATGTTGCACAACCACCTGGTTTTCAAGTTATAGGGAAGGAAGATAAAGTGTACAAGCTCAAGAAGGCACTGTATGGACTCAAACAGGCACCTAGAGCCTGGTATGAAAATCTCACAGCTCTTGATAAACAATGGATTCAACAAAGGGACCATTGACAATACACTTTTCAAGCTACAATATGGATCAAGTACTTTACTTGTCCAAATATATGTGGATGATATCATGTTTGGATAAAAAGATGAAAAATTATGTAAAAAGTTTACAAATCTAATGAAAAGCAAATGTCAAATGAGCATGATGGGAGAACTCAATTATTTTCTTGGATTACAAGTGAAACAGATGAAAGATGTCATTTTCATAAACAGATGAAAGATGTCATTTTCATAAACCAAGCAAAGTATACAAAGGACTTGATTAACAAATATGGAATGGATACAAGTGGAACATCATAAACACCAATGTGTGCAAGAATTATACTTGGGAAAGATGAAAATGGGAAGGATGTTGATCAAAAGCTCTACAGAGGGATCATTGGATCTCTACTCTTTCTGACTGCAAGCAGACCTGATATAGCATTTGCAGTAGGGGTATGTGCAAGATTTCAATCACAACCTAAGGAATCACACTTATTAGCAGCCAAAAAAATATTCAAATATCTAAAACACACGGTCAATGTTGGAATTTGGTATCCAAAACAGGGTGGATTCAAGTTGTTATCTTATTCAGAATCAGACTATGCTGGATGTAAAGTGGATAGAAAAAGCACCTCGGGAACTTGTTAGATTCTAGGCAGCAGACTAGTACATGGTTCAGTAAAAATTAGAATTCCATATTAACTTCAATAGATGAAGTAGAATATATAGCAGCTGGCAGCTGTTGTACACAAGTTCTATGGATTAGACAACAACTAAGAGACTATGGAATAGAAGAAAAGACAATTCTTATCATGTGTGACAACATAAGTGCAATCTCAATTACAGAAAATCCAGTACTTCACTCAAAAACAAAACATATTGATGTGGGACATCATTTCATCAGAGATCATGTTGAAAAAGAAGATGTAACTCAGAAGTACATATCTACTGAAGATCAATTGGCTGATATATTCACTAAACTACTCAGTCTTGAAAGATTCTATAAATTAAGGACTGAATTGGGCATGATTGAACTGGATTAAGTACGAGAGCAACTAACTGGAGTAATCAGATTAGCGACTTCACCAGCTGACTGAAACATTGCCATTTCGGGGGAGCTCACTTGGCAGGTAAAGCACTGGTACCAGCAAAGTTCACTTAACTGATTGTGAGGAACAATTGTTTTGATGTACCAGCTGAGTAACCAGCAAAGTCACTCTGCCGTTCAACTTCACCAACAGAAAGGACAAGTGTGAACGGAATAAACAATTTACACATGTGGAGAATCAAAGAATTTTGAGCATTAGTTATTGGAGATTACACACGTGGATTTTATTTTAATCAGACACAAGGATTAAAATATGGAAGTTATTTTTTGAATTGATGGAATGACGGAAACTCCTCGATTCCGGGGATTTATCATTACTTACCTCAATCCACTATCCCACTACCCTTGTTTACCGTGATTTATATACACAAAATCACACATTAATTGCACTAAATCCTTTCATATTCAAGCCTGTTCACACTCTCAAATCTCCACTATATAAACGACACTTACTTTTTCACAAATCTTTACGCTTTCATTGCAAGCAAAAACCTAATTTTCAGAATTTTTTGAACTTTTTTCTTTCAAATCTTACAAAAATCGCTTCATCTTCCTCAAATACAAAATCTGGAATGCAATACGAGAAAACAATTGCAACATGGTCATTCTTCCAGCCCAAACACTAGATGGATCTATGCAACAAAGATCCACAAGCAAGAAGTTTGTTTGACGGCTGCACCAATCTAGGGATGACAACCTTCCTTAACCCCCTATTACTGGAATATGCTATGAAAGTATCATCTCATTCTGGAAAACCGCAAAATTTGTTTTTGGACCAATCATTGAGGATGGTCAACTAAGTGAAGACAAGATAGTTGCCAATGTAAATAACATAGAAGTGGTGATTACAACAAAGTTAATTCACCAGCATATTTATCTCCCCAATCACGGGCAGGCAAACGCAGGGCTTGTTCCCCAAGACACAAATGCGTTCTGGCTGGAAATAAGAAAGGATGCCACTCTAAAAAATGTGAAGTTCAACTGCTTGAGATCTACGCTGAAGAAACCTTTCAATGAGTTTAGTTTACAGACTGGGAAGAACATTAAAGGCAAGTTGGGAGCCATGAATGTTCCTTTTGTCTGCAGAAAAAGGGATAGCAAAAGGTAAAAAGAAAAAAGGGATTTTTTGGGTAAAGAAATCCTACGGCTTACAACTTCATTATCTGTTGAAGTGTCTGAATGTTCCTTTTGTGGCACTTCACAAACTACATGATGCTAAGGTCATGTATACCTATGTTAAGCAATCCAAAGCACCATGAGGTTAAAAGAGAAAGAGATCAAATAAAAGAACATCTGCACAAAGGAAAAAACAAATCCAAGACTCAGAAAAATCTAGAACGAGAATCCTTTGGCCAGTTGATAGATGAGGAATAAGAACAATAAGACAAATAGGAAGGAGTAAATTGTGATGATGGTAAAGAACATGCAGGAAATGATGCTGAAGAATCGGAAGAAAACCAAGAAAGGAACATTGATGACAGAGTTGAGGAATATCTGAATTGGGAAATTGGAAACTCCAGAATGCAACTGTCCAACTCTGAAAGAAAGTTTGAAGAAGAAGCATGGTTCTTTGAATTTCTTGGTATCACTACCCTAGTAGGTGTACTTGATGAAACAAACACTAATATGGGAAATGATAGAAACAGCCAAAGCTAAATTTCTTAGGTCATCTGTTGATGAAGCTGAAGATGATGATCAATCTGATAATGAAGATGATGATTAGAATGATGATGACATGATGATGTCAGAGAAACAACTGATGCAATTGATGATGATTTAACTCTGATTGCATTTATACAGCAAAAAATGGGCAGCTAAGCAAACACCACCGTCTAAGCAAAATGAGTAGCACACTGAGACAGCTGAAGGAACTACTGTGCAAACTAAGGTTACTCAACAACGCTCAGTTAACACATCAGTTGACCCAACAGCAGTGTTGGACACTGGATCAGCTGCTGGAACACCAGTCAAGCCAATCCCCAGCACAGAGCAAGGGGAATGATAATGAGCCCCACTCAAGCTATCTCTACCACACAAGTTCTTGAAGAAGTGGTAGGTGAAGATGTCACTCAACCAGGTCAAACGGCTGAGGGACAAGCACAGAAAGAACCTGCACCGGCATCCACTCAACTGCCACAACAAGAGCCGAGCAACAAAGAACCGAACTCAATCACCGGACACCACTAGTTGACATAAGGCATGCCATATCTCAACTACCAACTTGTGTGTCTGATGAATCATTTCAATCAGCAGTTGATGCTATGATGGATGAGCTAGAAAAGCAAGCACTATCTCTTGGAAATCTTCAAGTAGCCCTAATGAATGAGTGGCTCTGTGCAGAACAAATTTGAAGCTATGTCCATTTACATCGATGCCCAAAATATTGTTATCAGGCAGCAAACCACACAAATAACTCAGATGAACACAAACATCACAAACTAAAACACTGGGCTCAGACAACATGCTACAAATGAATTGGTTGATTTGTACAGGGCCATGGCAAATCGTCTCAACCCCATGACAAAAACATTGAGAGCACATGACGATAGACTCTCTTCAATATATGGAGAATTGGATAGTCTTTTCTCTGCTTCAGAGACTACCAACAATATCCTATTATAGTTTCCTATTGATGCTGCCAAAAAGGGGGAAAGTGATAAGCCTGAAGGATCCACCATAAGACCACCACACTTTACAGATGAACACCTCAGAGCAAGAGATAGAGAAGTAACAATTAGAGCTGAGGCTGAAGAACAACAAAGACGAGCTGTGGATGAAAGGGAAAGAACTAGAAATGAGTTGTGTCTTAGCCTACCATTTCCAGTTCAAAGAAGAGGTGATGACAGAGACAGATCAGGAAATCAGCAAAGGATTTGGGTATCAACAATGAAGTAGTCACCATCAAACAAGTACCTCTGGAAAACATCAAAGTCAGTCAAGAGGAAGTTCAAGCAGCTCTCATCACAGAAGACAATCTGAAAGTCACAGAAGAAGCTCCACCTCTCATAAATATCAAGAGACTCATGATGAAAAAGTTAACAGAGAGACAAGGGATTTCTTTCAACTATCTGACTCTCTATATCCCAACATGACTCAGGATTAGGCATAGCTAGTCTGGCTATCAAAGCAGGGAGAAAGACTAGAACCAGACATGGCCAAGTTGTATGCTAAGATAAAGGGAACGTACCTATCTCAAAGAAGAACACAAGTCGAGGGGGAATCATGTTCAAACCAAAGAAGATCATCTGAAGCCCCTATAGACTTAAGAAGTCTTGAAGATCTCACTGTGGAATTGAGGGCTGAGTTTGAAGAAATGAAAAGGACATTCAAACATGTGTCTGATAAATCTAGTCAAGAAGAGTGAGAAATGTACAGAGAACTAAAAATTGCAACTGAGGCCATTACTGATGCCAATAAAAGACTAAAGACTATTTTGGCAAACCATAGGCATATGAGACCATTCCCGACTTCAACAGACTGTTTAACAGTAGATGTTTTGGAAATCAGCCCAGAGAAATTGCTCTAGTGTACTGTATGTGGAGACTTCCAGAAGTGGACTTCAAGGACATGATAGGCATTCATGCTACAACGTTTAAGAGGTACAAGGAAAATCTGAGAAGCTTGTAGTTGTAATAATGTTATTCTCTTTTGAAAAACTTTATGCCCTTTGTGGATGAATAAAATATTTGAGTTTTATTCTCTTTTATTTGAAATGTTTACTTATGTTCAGGCTTATAAGGGCTTTGGCATCATCAAAAAGGAGAAATTGTTAGGAACATTTTATTGTTTTGATGATGGTCATGCTAGCTATTATAGCAAGCCTGAAATAAGTCTAATGAGTTAGAAATTGTTGTATGAGTTTTTACTTAGAGTCTGACACTTTGTATAATTTCAGTCAGACAAGCACTATATTAGACTAGTAGGGCAGCTTAGTTTAATAAGAAGCAGAAGACCATCTGAGAAGATGGCCAAGGAACCAACACACTGAAGTGAAGAACTTATGGACAGACTTATAATCAAGGAAGTCTGTGATGACCTTGGATAAGTCTAATATGATTTACAAGTGATGAAATCAATATCTTAAATATGGTGTACACTGAACTCACCCAAATCAAGGATCGGGGAAGTATAAATATGCATTGGATATCAAGAATCATTGAAGAAAGAAAGATAAAACAGCTAAATAGAAAAGTAAAAAGTCACAGCTGACTAAAAGGATTGACAGTGAAGTAAATCTCAACGGCGAAGTAACAGTCAGAACATCCAAGTAAGTTGTTGTATAATTTTTGCAACATAATTAAATCAAAGATCAAGCAAGAAATGCAGAATCAATCAAGGATGGATTTTATGAAGAACGCTTGAAGAAAATCCGGATAACTGAAATCAAGGAAGAATCAAGAATTATTCTCCACATTAAATAGTCAACAGATGGAATTTCAAAATCAAGGAATCATGGCTATAGTTAGAAGGCATTGACAGAAAAGAAAAAAAATGGGATTTTAACATTTGAAACACCCAGAACTCAAGTACTCTATCAATTTCACAAGCCTTCTTTCTATACTTAAAAGAAATATCCAGAAGATCATTCTCAGAAAATAGAGCTTCTACATCAAGTACTGCGACTGATAAAGCCACTGTGAATCCAATTCACATCCAACTGAAGCAATTGAATCAGTTTGTCTGAGAATGAATTGCAACCTTGTGTGATAAGCTGCTGAAGGATTTGTTCTCAATGAGAAGTGAGTGGAAGACTGAGTCACTGTAGCTTTTGTAGCCAGGAAGTGATAGTCTTGAGATTGTGAAGCTTGTGTAGCCAATGGCAATCTTACTATTGTATTGGTGAAAAACAATAGTGAATTCCTCCAATCATCACAGGAGAAGAGTGGATAAAGGGATCACACAACTCTGATCCACTATAAGTTTTTGTGTTCATTTACTTACAGCACCTTACTTTACAGCATTTACTTTCAGCAATTAATTTACTTGTGTGTGCTTGACCAACCTCTTTGAAATCAAGTTTGGATGGGTTTTGTCCACTGCCCAAAATCTTTTGTTTTAGAAACTTTTATGAAACTCCAATATAGTCATTCACCCCCCCCCCATTTGACTATATTTTCACCCTTTTACTGGACCAACAATCAATGATGGCCTTCCCATGATCACATTGTATGTAGATGGTGCTTTAACCATGATATAGTTCACCATGAGAGTCTTGCCCTTTGGTTTTTGTCCAAACGTTGTTGCAAGCCTTATCATCCCTATGGGATGAACTGGAGGTCCGGAAAAGCAAACAAATGTGCTAAAACAGGTATCAGCACTGAATCTTCCATCTCCAATACAGCATGTGGAGACTTTTAGAAGTGGACTTCAAGGACATGATAGGCATTCACGCTACACATTTTAAGAGGTACAATGAAAATCTGAGAAGCTTGTAGTTGTAATAATGTTATTCTCTTTTGAAAAACTTTATGCCCTTTATGGATGAATAAAATATTTGAGTTTTATTCTCTTTTATTTGAAATGTTTACTTATGTTCAGGCGTATAAGAGTTTGGCATCATCAAAAAGGGGGAAATTGTTAGGAACATTTTATTGTTTTGATGATGGCCATACTAGCTATTATAGCAAGCCTGAAATAAGTCTGATGAGTTAGAAATCGTTGTATAAGTTTTTATTTAGAGTCTGACACTTTGTATAAGTTCAGTCAGACAAACACTGTCCTAGACTGGTAGGACAGCTCAGTTAAATAAGAAGTAGAAGACCAGCTGAGAAGATGGCCAAGGAACCAGCACACTGAAGTGAAGAACTTATGGATAGACTTATAATCAAGGAACTCTGTGATGACCTTGGATAAGTCTAATATACTTTACAAGTGATGAAATCAATATCTTAAATATGGTGTACACTGATCTCACCCAAATCAAGGATCAATGAAGTATAAATATGCATTGGATATCAAGAATCAATGAAGAAAGAAAGACAGAATAAAAACAGCTAAATGGAAAAGTAAAAAGTCTAGCAGCTGACTAAAAGGATTGACAGTGAAGTAAATCTCAACGGCGAAGTAACAGTCAGAATATCCAAGTAAGTTGTTGTATGATTTCTGCAACGTGATTAAATCAAAGATCAAGCAAGAAATGCAGAATCAATCAAGGATGGATTTTATGAAGACCGTTTGAAGAAAATCCGGATAACTGAAATCAAGGAGAATGAAATCAAGGAAGAATCAAGAATTATTCTCCGCATTAAATAGTCAACAGATGGAATTTCAAAATCAAAGAATCATGGCTATAGATAGAAGGCATTGACGGAAAAGAAAAAAAAGGATTTTAACGTTTGAAACACCCGGAACTCTAAGTGCATAAACTGTCGATTTCACATGCCTTCTTTCTAAACTTAAAAGAAATATCCAGAAGACCAATCTTAGAAAATAGAGCTTCAAATCTACATCAAGTACTGAGACTGATAAAGACATTGTGAATCCAACCTCTTTGAAATCAAGTTTGGATGGGTTTTGTCCACTGCCCAAAAGCTTTTGTTTTAGAAAAGTTTATGAACCAATATAGTAATTCACCCCCCCTCCACCATCGATATATTTTCACCCTTCTACTGGACCAACAATCAAAGATGGCCTTCCCATGATCATGTTGTATGTAGACGGTGCTTTAACCATGACATAGTTCACCATGAGAGTCTTGCCCCTTGGTTCTCAGCCAAACGTTGTTGCAAGCCTTATCATCCCTATGGGATGAACTGGAGGTCCGAAAAAGCCGAACAAATATGCTGAAACATGTATCAGCTCTAAATCTTTCATCTCCAATACTGTATGTTGAGACTTCCAGAAGTCGACTTCAACGACATGACAGGCATTCACGCTACAAAGTTTAAGAGGTACAAGGAAAATCTAAGAAGATTGTAGTTGTAATAATGTTATTCTCTTTTGAAAAACTTTATGCCCTTTATGGATGAATAAAATATTTGAGTTTTATTCTCTTTTATTTAAAATGTTTACTTATGTTCAGGCTTATAAGGGTTTTGGCATCATCAAAAAAGGGGAAATTGTTAGGAACATTTTATTGTTTCGATGATGGGCATACTAGCTATTATAGTAAGCCTGAAATAAGTCTAATGAGTTAGAAATTGTTGTATAAGTTTTTACTTAGAGTCTGACACTTTGTATAAGTTCAGTCAGACAAGCATTGTATTTGACTGGTAGGGCAGCTCAGTTAAATAAGAAGCAGAAGACCAGCTGAGAAGAAGGCCAAGGAACCAACACACAGAAGTGAAGAACTTATGGACAGACTTATAATCAAGGAAGTCTATGATGACCTTGGATAAGTCTAATATACTTTACAAGTGATGAAATCAATATCTTAAATATGGTGTACACTGATCTCACCCAAATCAAGGATCAGTGAAGTATAAATATGCATTGGATATCAAGAATCAATGAAGAAAGAAAGACAGAATAAAAACAGCTAAATGGAAAAGTAAAAAGTCTAGCAGCTGACTAAAAGGATTGACAGTGAAGTAAATCTCAACGGCGAAGTAACAGTCAGAATATCCAAGTAAGTTGTTGTATGATTTCTGCAACGTGATTAAATCAAAGATCAAGCAAGAAATGCAGAATCAATCAAGGATGGATTTTATGAAGAACGTTTGAAGAAAATCCGGATAACTGAAATCAAGGAGAATGAAATCAAGGAAGAATCAAGAATTATTCTCCGCATTAAATAGTCAACAGATGGAATTTCAAAATCAAAGAATCATGGCTATAGATAGAAGGCATTGACGGAAAAGGAAAAAAAGGATTTTAACGTTTGAACCACCCGGAACTCTAAGTGCATAAACTCTGTCAATTTCACAAGCCTTCTTTCTAAACTTAAAAGAAATATCTAGAAGATCAATCTCAGAAAATAGAGCTTCAAATCTACATCAAGTACTGAGACTGATAAAGCCACTGTGAATCCAATTCACATCCAACTAAAGCAATTGACTCAATCTATCTGAGAAGGAATTGCAACCTTGTGTGATAAGCTGCTGAAGGATTTGTTCTCAATGAGAAGTGTGTGGAAGACTGAGTCACTGAAGCTTTTGTAGCCAGGGAGTGATAGTCATGAGATTGTGAAGCTTGTGTAGCCAATAACAATCTTACTATTGTATTGGTGAAAAACGATAGTGAATTCCTCCAATCATCACAGGAAAAGAGTGGATTAAGGGATTACACAACTCTGAAACACTATAAGTTTCTGTGTTCATTTACTTACAACACCTTACTTTACAGCATTTACTTTCTGCAATTTATTTACTTGTGTGTGCTTGACCAACCTCTTTGAAATCAAGTTTGGATGGGTTTTTATTGGACATATTTTAAGTTTTAATGATGAGTGCTAGAGAAGCTGCTATAGAGCAAAGGCAAATAAATGTCTAGATCAAATGTATAGGTTTATTAGAGTTTGTTCTTTGTATAGATTGATCAAACAAGCGCTGTAAGTAGGTCAGCTGACTTTATTAGCAACTGTCTAGGTCGATGATTGTCTAAGTCGATGACTAACTAGGGACTCTTGAAGAAGACTGAAGGCTGAGGGTTCAAACTCAGTTATTGAAGGCTAAGGGGTCAAACTTAGTATTTAAAGTTAAGGATATGGAATCAGAATTTAGGGCAGTCTGTGATGATCTAAACTGATTACATATACCTTATGTACAAGGTCTAAGTTTCATATGTTAAGTGGCGATTGGAACTTAGTTATGTTCAAAATGGTGTACTCTAACTTCATAATAAAAAGTTAGATGTAAAGTAGTCAGCTGAAGTGTTGTAGAAACACAGCACAATTAAATCAGCTGACAGATATCCACTTCAGTAGACTGATATGCCCCAAGTGTCTGCTAAATGTAAAATTCGATTTAATCAAAGGTTACATTGGAAGATTAAATGGATAAGGATGGATTACAAGCCTTGATTTTGTCAACAAATCAATGGTCAAGATAAAAGGGATGTTGGAAAGATTCAGAGCTTTATCCAATGGATACAAGTCAAAGGTGGACGATCAAAATCGACAAAAGGCGATCGACGATGTCGATCTATGAACCGTGACAAAAAGCAAGTCAAGATGGAGACAAGTCTGAAACGGCTATGTTTGAAATTCAAACATAAGTCACAGGATTCACACCTTAAATAGGAGAGTCCTGACTCAGATTCAGATGATGAAAGAGGATGAAAAATAGATGAACAACAAATAATCTATTCGAAGCTATCAAGAGAATCACCCTGCTGACATATATTGAGCTTAAACTTACTGATCAAAAAAGTTCTTCAAGTGTAACCTGCTATCAAGTTACATCAAGTACACACACTTGAAGACCTCAAGCTGCTGATCATTTCATCCTGATCAAGCTGCTGAAGCTGAATCACTTACTTGATTCAAACCTTCTTTTACAAGAAGTTTGCTGAAGACAGAGAAGCATCTTTTGGGTGTCAAGAACTATTGTTTGTGGTGGAGCTGGTGAAGAGGCAAACCTACCCTTCACGGACCAGTTGAATACTTTGGAGCAGCAATCCTACCTGTTTCAAGTGTTCAGTTTTTGAAGCCATAGTCATTGGTGAAGGACAAACAGCTTGGAGATTTTTGTAACTGCAACCTCAAGGATCTCTAGTGAATTTCCTCCAACATCACAGGAGAAGAGTGGACTGACAGGATTACACCACCTGGAACCACTATAAATCTTGCCTACTTTACTTTACTGCATTTACATTCTGCATTTTAGTTTATAAGCATACGGATCACATCAACCTATTGAACTAGCAACTGAATCACACACTTACACTACTGAGTATCCATTACATAGTATCATTCTTTTAACAACAAGTAATAAGGCTTAATTTAAATATATTCCACTGCAACAAATTCAGTAATCTTAATAGTCAGCAGACTACTGATAGTCAACAAACTACTGACCTTGCTGAGTTTGTCAACTCAAAAAAGTTTTCAGTGTTAAGTTTATTCACCCCCCTTAAACTTAACCAAAGCCTTTTCAAGGGACCAACAGTTTTGTCCACTGCCCAACAACTTTTGTTTTAGAAAAGTTTATGAAACTCCAATATAGTCATTAACCCCCCCCCCCCCATCTGACTATATTTTCACCCTTCTACTAGACCAACAATCAATGTTGGCCTTCCCATGATCACGTTTTATGTAGACGGTGCTTTAACCACGACATAGCTCACCATGAGAGTCTTGCCCCCTGGTTCTCGGTCAAACGTTGTTGCAAGACTTATCATCCCTATGGGATGAACTGGAAGTCCGGAAAAGCCAAACAAGTGTGCTGAAATAGGTATCAGCTCTAAATCTTTCATCTTCATAGATTGGAAGACGGAGAAATACAGGAGATTGACGGCGCTGCACGTATCAATGTAGATTCTTTTAACCAAATGTTTGTACACCACGGCCTCTATGACTAAGCTTTCATTATTCATTACCAATGGGAGGGGGTCACTGGGACCATACGTTACTTCGCCCAGTGGACTCTAACCACTACTGGCTGTAGAAGAGTCTGCAGATTGGTTGTCCTGCCTGGTTACTTCCCTAAACACATTGACGAGGCCTCCCACAATGGTGCTTATTGTATATAAGGAGCGATTATCTAGCTGCCAATCTGAATCTAAAGATCAGTCCTTCCTTCGTTAGGGCTTAGCCTGCCTGACCTGATCTTTGTTATAATTGCGCCATTTGAATTCCCTGTGACCTCATGGCTCGGAGCTCTGAGATCATTCAACTACCTCGTCTAGCTTTCCTTCCATAATTTCTACGTCAATATCTTGTGGAGTTCCCTACAGCTTTCTGAGTCATGCCCAACATCTTTATGGTAGTCACAAAACTCATTTTTATCCCTCTTCTCCAGATGTCCTCTCATGGGTAGTGGAGTTCAGGCCAAGCCATTTCATTCCATTATCATGAGAACCTGCTCGCGTGACATATTCAGAGGCATGAAGTCCCTCTTCTGCAAAGCTCCTTTCTTGCCCAGCCGATCCGTGTCAAGGGCAGTCATCTGGTCCTAGACCGGCTTCCTCTTTTTATCAGACTTGTCCTCTGGCCTATCCTTTTTGGATTCTCCTTTTTCCGATTCTCTTTTTAATCGGTTAGCCTCTTCTCTTAGGAAATGCTTATATGCCATCTCCATGCATTCATCCATAGATCTAGGAAGTTTGCTATTCTGTTTAGCATACAACCTTTCTTCTTGTAGTCCTGCTATGAAAGAGGTTATCAGCATGTGTTCATTTGCATCCCGAACTTGTGCAGACTCTTCGTTGAACCTTTTCAGCTACTGCAACACAATTTCCTCCTCGAGTTGTTTGAGAGTGATGAGGTGAGTCAGATTCCTCTGGAATGGTTTAGCGGTGATGAAGTTTCTGACAAATGTCTTGCCCAGTGCCAGGAAGCTAGAGATCGACCTCACTGGTAGTTTTTTGAACCACTTACAGGCCCTGCCCATGAATAGTGTAGGGAAAGACTTGCAGTTCATCTCGTTCGGAGCGCTGTACAGGTTCATGTGCGTTAAGTATTGGAAAAGATGATCTGAGGGGTCCTTAGACCCGTCGTATGGGTCCATTTTAGGGACCTTAAACCCCATAGGTCGAGGATACTCTTCGATCTACGTCGTGAAAGGCGACACGAATGAGAACTCATTAGATTGTCTCTCTAGTATGACATCGAGCTCCGCTCAAGCCGCCTCCAATGTTTGAGGTTCTAGTGGTTTCTTTACTCAATTTTAGGTGGATGACTGGTCATCCTGCTTGCCTTGTCTGTGGTTGGGAGGAGTATGAGTCTTTTCTTGCTCATCCTCATCTGGATCCTCATCTATTGTGGCTGCCTGGAGCATAGTCTGTGAAGTATCAGCATCCATAGTCATAACTTGTCCACCAATGCTTGTTGGCTGGAATCCAAAGCAATCTCTCCTGATTGGTGTGTCTGGCTTTCAGTATTTGTGACTGTTGTTTCTCCACCGTCAGTATTATGGCTGTTTTGAGCATTTTCTACAACTGTTTGATTGCGTGTTTTTAGAGGCATGATGATGATGATGAATCTTGAATATGATTGTCAGCAGGGGCCCTCATTCTAGTGCCAGTTGACAATGCTGAATGTCATCTAATGAATAATCCGTGCCGTATTTCCTAGTGACAAAGAGCAAGATCCAAAAAATCCGGAAAACGTGTGAAAAAAATGGTGGTTTAAACGTATTTAGACTAAGCCTCGAATATTGTTTATCCCAAGTTGCCTACGTATCCTGCAATTGTTTAGGAATCAAGTCTCTTCTTAGTTCTTGGGATCGTTTATATAGAAGGCTTTGTGCCCTAGGCATGCATGTGTCGTGTCCATGGAGGACTCTATTTCATATCCTTTAAGGAATGGA
The DNA here is from genome assembly GCA_026214975.1 of Gentiana macrophylla. Lineage (NCBI taxonomy): Eukaryota > Viridiplantae > Streptophyta > Magnoliopsida > Gentianales > Gentianaceae > Gentiana > Gentiana macrophylla. The sequence continues at coordinate 45,222 of JAOBSW010000965.1, read as the reverse complement.
TTTAACCGTGCCAATCCCTTGATTTTAGGAGATAATCACGATATTCCTTTTTATCTTTGGCATTACGTACGTGGGCTATTTCCCGGGGGTAGCTCTAGCCGACTTGTGTCGAGCCCCAGAGGCCGTTATAGCCCGAACTGCACTAACCCAACTTTGTTGTGCCCTGACTGTCCTGCGGTGGATTGAGGAGTGAGCCAGACCGATCTCCCTCCTGGGGTGATGATCTGCCCTTAGGCTTTAAGTGGGGCTCATGGCCCTTAATTTTGTACTTTATCTGTCTATATTTAACTATCAGTTAGTGAAAAGATGGCACATGGCGAGGGATGGTTCTACCCACCTCTGATCTGAAGGGGAACACTGATCCGATCACCATGGATGGCATCGATCGGGAAGAAGAATATGCTCACCAACTCTAGAGGAGTGGCCGAGCTAGGGTTGTCATGCACCCCCAAGAGGGAAGGCCCAAAAAATGAGAAAATACACTACCCGTTCTAACGAGACTTAAGATCAGTCTTACGAAAGGGATGACGCCGCTACCGAACATGGCGGATTCTTTGAGATGATGACGGTCAGCGGCCATAGCCGGCCCAGCGAGGCGGCCCTCCCTAAGGCCTTGAGACCGGGTCTTAGGCCCAATCAGGAGGCCCAATCGTACATGTTTCGTTAAAAAAAAAATCGTGTAGATTTAATCCGATCCAACATAAAATAATATGTTAATTTTCTTTTTTGGTAGAGGCCCAATTTTTTTTTATTCTACTTTGATTAGTGATTTCGCCTCTAAATGTGTTGCAAGAGCGATCTTGAAATAGTAAAATGTAAGTATGTTTTATGTATACTTATGAATTTGGTTTTTGTTTCTAAATATGCTAGAAAAAGACTACTTTGTAGACATGTTTTGAGGCTATCAATAACTTTAATTTTGTATTTACGGATGGTAAAAACGCGATAAGTATGTTTTTCCAAAAAAAATAAAACTTCAACTAATAGGTTCAATTCGGGGACTTGGTCTTAGGCCCAACAAATGCGAGGACCGGCCATGTGGCTTCGGGGCCATGGAATACGTAAGTTCTCTTTTCTCATATGAGTTTTGTTCTTCAACTTGATGATGTTTCTCACATTCATTGTTTGTCCTGCAGGGAACATGGATTGGCCAGAAAGTTTTCGGAAGTTGGCTAAGTCTTCCGCCATCCAGATGAATCTGAAGAAGAAGATCACCGACCTACGGGCAGATTGGGAAAGGCTTGAGGGCTCTGTTGAGTCCAAGGACAAAGAGATAACATCTCTCAAGAAGCAGCTCAAAGCTCAGGAGGCTGAGTAGAAGACCAAAGAGGACAAATACGCTACTTGTCTTCAAGCCGCATTGGACAAGTTTTCAGGGGAGAAAACTGAGCTAGAGCAGGCTGTGCCCAAGCTCCGTATTGAGAAGAACGATCTGGAAGTTTTTGTTCCAGGTCGGATTGTTAAGGCCATTCAGGAGTATAAGGCCTCAAACGAGGGGTTCAGAAGTTACTACTTGTCCCCGTCCTAAACCATGGATACACCTTAAGGGTTGACGAGGCCAAAGGTCATTTTATTCACCTTTCCATTGATAACCTGGCCAGTAAAGCTTATTATAAGCCTTTCATGGCTGCGGTCTATGACAGTCGTCTGAAGGAGTTCAGAAAGGGAGTGGACATTGTGTCCAAACACTCTCGCCGAGCTGCAGCTGTTAGGTCAGAGCCTTGTGCTCCAGCTGCTCCTGAATCAGCTCCTCCTTCCTCAGAGCAACAACAAAGTTCAGGTAATGATGCATTGATCAAGTAGCTTGTGGATTTTCTTTTTTCTTTGTTATTTTTTCTTTGAAAATTTTAACTTTCGTACAATAACTTTATAATACATGCAAAATTTTTACCAAGTGTTCTTACTTTGGCTTTTACTTTTAGTGCTTATTTTAAGCACTCTCCCAATTTGTGTAGTGGGGTACCTTGCTCCCTAGTATGCCATGCATTGACTTATGGTTTTTAGGATGGCATACTTGTATAGTTATTCTCCAGCGAGTCCGACACGCAGAGCTCATCGTTTGATGCCTGTCTTAAGACACTTTGAGTTTGGCGTCCAACCTACAGAGTTCAGTTAGTCTGTCCTGCAGACTTAGCGAAATTTATTGATTTCATCCTGTGAAGATCAGCTTGTCTATCCTGCAGACTTGGAAAGTTTTTCCTTTGCAAACATGCTGAGTCTTACCTGCAGAGCTTTACTGTTGAGTCCGATCTGCAGAGCTCAACACTCTAATGTATCGCTAAGTTCGTCCTACGAATCTTAGTTTGTCTATTGAAAATTCGATAATTTTTTTGTCGAGTCCAACCTGCAGAGCTCAGTTTGTCTGTCCTGCAGACTTAATCTAACTGAGACCGACCTGCTGAGCCCAGTTTGTCTGTCCAGTAGACACGATGATTTGACTGAGTCCGACCTGCGGAGCTCATTTTGTCTATCCTACAGACTTAATGATTTTAAAGTGAGTCCGACCTGCGAAACTCTGTTTGTCTGTGTTGTAGACTAAATGATTTTAAAATGAGTCCAACCTACAGAAATCTGTTTGCCTGTCCTACAGACTTAATGATTTTAAACCGAGTTTGACCTGCGGAACTCTGTTTGTCTATCCTATAGACACAATGATTCGACTGAGTCCGGCCTGAGGAGCTTAGCTTGTCTGTTCTACAGACTTAGCGAGCTTGTATTTTGCAAACTTTACATGCGTATATTTGTCCTGCAAACTAATCAGAGCCCTTCACATCGTAAAAATGGAAAATCAATATATAATTGAAATAATGAAAAGCACTCAATGATTGTAACTTAATTGTAACCAAACATATATTATATCAATATCGCTGAAATAAATGAAAGGATAGCTAAGGCAAGTCGTAGCATCTGGAACCTGCCCTAGATTGTATGACTTAGCTCCTCTTCGATATCTGCCTCTTTCTCGAGCATCTTAGGTCGGAATCACACCCTTCCTTTTGATTTTATGTGCATAGTAGCTCCTCGCAGCTTCCACGTCCCCTTTGACTTCTACCGATCCTTCTGCGGTGGGGAACTTTGGGCTGATATGAGCTGGGGAAATCACAGATCGAAGCTCAATCAACACTGGCCTTCCCATGATCACGTTGTATGTAGACGGTTCTTTAACAATGACATAGTTCAACATGAGAGTTTGGTCCTTTGGTTCCCGGCCAAATGTTGTTGCAAGCCTTATCATCCCTACGAGATTAACTAGAGGTCCGGAAAAGCTGAACAAAGGTGCTGAAACAGGTATCAGCTCTGAATCTTTCATCTTCATAGATTGGAAGACTGAGTAACCCAGGAGATTGATGGCGCTGGCCGTGTCAATGCAGATTATTTTAACCAAATGTTTGTGCACCACGGCCTCTGTGACTAGGCCTTCATTATTCTTCACCAGAGGGAGAGGGTCTCTGGGACCATATGTTACTTCGCCCAGTGGCCTCTGACCTCTATTGGCTGTAGAAGAGTCTGCAAATTGGTTGTTCTGTCTGGTTACTTCCCCAAACACATTGTTGGGGCTGCCCACAATGATGTTAATTGTATTTAAGGGGCGATTATCTAGATGCCGATCTGAATCTGGAGATCGGTCCCTTCTTCATTGGGGCTCAGCCTGCCTGACTTGATCTCGGTTATAATCACACCGTTTGAATTCCCTACGACCTCATGTATCGGAGCTTTGAGATCGGTCAACTTCCTCATCCAGCTTTCCCTCCAAAATTGATAAGTCAATATCTCGTTGGAGTTCCCTACAGCTTTCTGAATCATGCCCAACATCTTTATGGTAGGCACAATAATTATTCTGATCCCTCCTCTCCAGAGGTCTTCTCAGGGTGGTTGGGTTCGGGCTAGACCCTTTCTTTCCATTATCGTGAGAACCTGCTCGCGTGACCTATTCAGAAGGACTGCAAAGCTCCTTTCTTGCACAGCCAATCTGTGACCGGAGCAGTTATCCGGTCTTAGACTGGCTTCCTCTTTTTATCAGACTTGTCCTATGGCCTCTCCTTTTTGGATTTTCCTTTTTTTGATTCTTTTTTTAATCGGTTAGCCTCTTCTCCTTTGCAATGCTTATATGCCATATCCATGCATTCTTCCACGGATCTAGGAAGTTTGCTATTCAGCATAGTATACAACCTTCCTTCTCATACTCCTACTATGCAAGAGGTTATCAGAATGCGTTCATCTGCGTCCCAAACTTGTGCAGACTCTTCGTTGAAACTTTTCAGGTACTACAACACAGTTTCCTCCTTATTCTGTTTGAGAGTGAGGAAGTGAGTCGAATTTCTCTAGAATGGTTTAGTGGTGACGAAGGCATTGACAAGCGTCTTTCCCAATGCCGGGAAGTTTGAGATAGACCTCGCTGGTAGTTTTCTGAACCACTTACAGGCCATGCCCGTAAGTAGTGCAGGGAAAGTCTTGCACTTCATCTCGTCCAGAGCGCTGTAAAAGTTCATGTGCATTATGTAATTGAAGAGATGATCTATGAGGTCCTTAGAACGTCGTATGGGTCCATCTTGGGGACCTTAAACCCTGCAGGTCAGGGATACTCTTCGATCAGCGTCGTGAAAGGAGACACGAACGAGATCATTAGACTGTCTCCCCAGTATGATGTCAAGCTCCGCTCTAACCGCCTCCGGTGTTCGGGGGTCTAGTTTTTCTTCCCCCGATTTGAGGCGGATGACTGGTCATCCTGCTTGGGTTGGGAGGAGTAGAAGTATTTTCTTGCTCATACTCCTCTGGATCCTCATCTACTGCAGCTGCCTGGAGAATAGCTTGCCGAGTATCAACATCCATAGCCATAAGTTGGTCCATCAATGCTTGTTGGGTGGAATCCAAAACAATCTCTCCAGATTGGTATGTCTGGATTTCAGTATTGGTCGTTGTTGTTCCCCACCGTCAATATTTGGACGTTCTGAGCATTTGCTACAGCTATTTGATTGCGTGTTTTTGGCGGCATGATGATGATGATGAATATTGAATACAATTGTCAGTAGGGGCTCTACTTCTAGCACCCCTTGACGATGCTGGATGTTGTCTAAGGAATAATTCGTGCCGTATTTCCTTGTGACAATGATCAAGATCCAAAAAATCTAGAAAAGTGTGAAAAGAGGGGTGGTTTGAACATATTTAGACTGAGCCTGGAATATTGTTTATCCCAAGTTTCCTATGTATCTTGCAATTGTTCAGAAATCAAGTCTCTTCGTAGTTCTTGGGATTGTTTATATAAAGGGCCTAATGCCATAGGCATGCATGTGCCGTGTCGATTAGGTCTCCATTTTGTATCCTCCAAGGATTGGATTTAACCGTGTCAATCCCCTGATTTTAGGAGATAATCACGGTATTTGACTAATAGGATCAGAGCCTTTATGGCTGGGGATTCTTTCAATGTTTATCTTTGGCATTACACACGTGGGCTATTTTCCGGGGTTAGCTCTAGCCAACTTGCGTCGAGCCCGAGGCCGTTATGGCCTGAACTATGCTGACCCAACTCCGTTCTTGTAGTGACCGACTGCGGTGGGTGAGGCGAGCCAGGACCGATCTCCCTCCTGGGGTCTTGATCGCCTTAGGCCTTAAGTGGGGCTCAAGGCCCTTAATGTTGTACTTTATTTGTCAATATTTAACGTTCGATTAGTGAGAGGATGACACGTGGCGAGGGCTAGTTCTACCCGCATCACGTATCAATTTTTTCCACTATCTTGTGAAAAAAATTTTTTTGTTCGAAAAAATATCTTCAATAAAATTTCGATCACAAATTCGATTACATTATTTCCCCCAAAAAAGAAATCGATTACATTCTTTTCCGTGACAACCAAATATGTTTCGGTAAGAATAGATTGTAGTGTTTGATAATCAATTTTATTCTCAAAATATTTTCTCTGCTTACTCAAACAGAAGATGATGATTTTAATCTTTTCTATTCTTAGCTTTCCTTTTAGCCTGTGTTTTGTTGGTGGTGATTGGATAAAGGTGTGATTCTACGGGGTTGGCTATGGAGAAGAAAAAGAGTTGATGGTGATGAATGGTTTTGGAGGGAAAAAGTGTGGTGCCTAGGGTAGAGGATTAATTTGTTATAATCAAACATTCATGGGTTGTATTGTATTTATTTTGATGAAAGTGGTTTTTATTTTCAAATGTGGTGCCTTAGGTATAAATGATAATTTTGTAATTAAACTATGGTGTAATAAGTAGGTATAAAAATCAGTGTGGTGTCTTAAGTAGAATAATATATGAAAGTGTAGTGCCCCTCAATTTGGGTGCCCAACTAGATTTGGTTTGGTGCATTTAAAGACTCTGATTCTCAATAGTCATGCTGCTTCTACCTAAAGTTCTTGGGTGTACCCGTCATATGCGGATTGAAACCGTATGGCGTTATTTGCACTGTCTGTTTCTAAAGTAGATTCAACAATGTGGTCCAGAATTCTTTAGATATTACTCATCCACAAATGCATATACCACCTAAGAAGTTCCCCACTTCTACACCCTTCCTCCTTGTCTTATACTAGCTCAAATCTAACAAGACCGTTGCTAAATCTCACGACTAAACTTGCATGACGATAACCATCAAATGACATGGAATTTTGACCTATGCTTAGTTTAAAAAAAATCCAGACGCATTATTATGTACGTGTGTTGTTTTTTTTACGGATAGGAAAGAAACACACACACACACACACTTTTGTCTTTCTTTCTTGACTTTCAAACCCGAAACAGCCGGATTAACGTCATGATTCTGGAATTGACTACTGCCTTATTGGCTCTTTGTCTTTTTCTTTTTACTAAAAACCCATTTCATTTATTTACTGTTGTAGCCATTTTTGTAGCGAAACATTTCTTTAACCAATTTTTCTTTTTAATTGAGACCTCGTGAACAAAAGGTCATAGGTTCGAGTCTCACATGTGTATACATGGGGTTATACTCCTCTAAATTAGATAGTTTCGTTTCGGTGAAAAAAAATTAGTTTTTTAATGGAAATATTTTATTTTATTTTATTCAAAATGAAAGATGAAAAACTAAAAAATATTTACTCTCTAATTTTTTTTTTTTTTTTGAGAACGACTCTCTATTAATTTGTTGGGAGGATCACTCCTTTGTGGAGTCCAATCCCACTAAATAATTGGAAATAATAATATGTCAAGTAGTATTTAAGAAAACAAATTAGGTTAATATTTCCCTAATCTTCAGAATAGATAGGAGGCAAAAAAAAAGGGAGAAAATTTGCAGCTTCTTTGGTGTTGTAGCTGGAACTTTCCGGCGACGATCGGGCATCGAAACGGACCCCGATCGGCACGAAATTTTGAGGGCTTGTTCGTCTCTCATTCTTATGCAATCTGAACGGTGGAATTTGCGTTTCAACGGGTCAATTTCCTTAATCATCCCGCGACTGTCTGCCGCGTTTTTGGGTGATATTTTTCAACAACTATTGTATTTTGCATTCTTAGTTGATGCTTTGGTGTAGTTAATTCGTTGATGTGTTTGAAACACTTTTGTATCATCTTTTGCTGATTAGTAGAGTTTTGGTGGGCCTCGTCCTCGTGGTTTTTACTCTCTCACATTGAGAGGGGTTTTCCACGTTAAAATTGTGGTGTTGATTTTCATGTATTTTCGTTTCGCTTTATTTGTGATTTAACTTCATTGGAACTGACTCATTTAATTATGTTGCGTGTCATTGGGAAGACTTTGTGGGTATTTGTGATATGTGTGGTATTGCGGTTGTTTGTTTTTCCCAATAAGTGGTATCGGAGCCCCGGTTAGTTGATTTGGTTTTGAAGTGTTTTTGGTGAATTATTTTTATTGGTGAAATGAAAGCCAACTTGAATAGAATGATCACTTTGAATGAGTCTAACTATGCCATATGGAAAAATAAAATGGAGGATCTTTTGTATGTGAAAAATTATTTCTTGCCGGTTTTCAGTGCTGAAAAACCTGATGATAAAACAGATGAAGAGTGAAATTTGTTGCATAGGGAAGTTTGTGGTTATATTAGATAATAAGTTGATGACAATGTTCTAAATCACACAGTGAGGAGAAACATGCTAGGTCTTTGTGGAAAAAACTTGAAGACTTGTATGCCCAAAACCCGGAAACAATAAGATGCTTTTGATGTATAAATTGATGAATTTGAGATATCATGATGGAACTCCTATGGCAGATCATTTGAATACTTTCTTGGGTATTATGAACCAACTTAAATCTAGGGGGAATGAGGGAGAAGGACAGAAATATTTCATCAATTGAGTAGAAGGACAGTCTTTTGAAACTTTTGCATAAAGGACGAAACTATTCATTCACTGTCGAAATTCACTTGTGTTCGAAATTCACTGTTTAAATTCACTGCCGAAATTTACTGTTGAAATTCACTAATTTTCAAAATTCATTGTCGAAATTCACTGATTTTCGGGATTCACTGTCAAAATTCACTGTCGAAATTCACTGATTTCGGGATTCACTGGGGAGATTCACTGATTTTCGGGATTCATTGTTTGTCCTTCTCGCTATAAAAATTAAGCAGTTGTCCTTCTCCCTATAAAAATATGTAGTTGTCCTGTTACTTCAAAATATTCTAGATTGTGTCCTTATCCCTAATTTCCCATTAAATCTATGGGTATTAAGTTTGACGATGAAGTGCAGGGATGGATGCTTCTTAGCTCTTTACCGGAATCGTGGGAAATATTTTGAAGTTCTCTATCTAATTCTTCCCCAAATGGTGCTATGACCATTGATCTTGCTAAGACTAGTGTGTTGGAAGAAGAAAAATGGAGGAAGGCACATGGTGTTTCCTCACAGTCGGATGTCTTGGTTACTGTGTCACGGGGGAGAAGTCAAAGTAGAGCTTCTAAAGATAGAGATCGAAGTAGAAGTAAATCCAAGGGCAAGTACAAAAATTTTGAATGCAATCACTGTGGCAAGAAGGGACACATCATGATATTTTGCTTTAACTTGAAACGGGAGATAAAGAAAAACAATGACAAGAGAGATGATGAGAAGGAGGAAGATATAGTTAATGCAACTTCTTATAATGATTTCCTTGTGTTTCAAGAGGTTGATGATATTATTCTTGCTGATGATATGACTAGTTGGGTTGTCGACAGTGGTGCTTCGGTCCATGCTACTTTAAGAAGAGAGTTTTTCACATCATACACTCCAGGTGACTTTGGTGATGTGAGAACGGCTCAGGATTCTATATTAAAGTGTGCAGGTGTTGGAGATATTAGTTTGGAGACGTCTAATGGTACCAAACTGATTCTGAGACGGGTTAAGCATGTTCCAGGGATCCGGTTGAATTTGATTTCTGTTGGCAGACTGTGTGATGATGGTTATAATAACTCATTTAAGTGGAAGCTCACAAAGGGGTCTTTAGTTGTGGCTAGAGGTACAAAGACATCTACACTTTTCTTGACTCAAGCCAAAGTTATTGTTGATGAGGCTCATGCAGTGGAGTCACGTGATGAGACTGAGTTGTTGTTGGGAGTAGCGCCCGAAAGATATTTATGTAATTGTTTTTATAATTAATAAATGACAGATTTATTCTCATCTTATTATTTGCTTCGTGCTTATAAGTAATACACTACTGAAAACCCCAAGTTGTATCATATGTAGCCATATAACTTAGTGTGTGTCACACATAGGATTAAGTTTATGGTGATACACTTGAACTGTTAGTCCGTGGTGAAATTAATCAAAGTATGGGGTCTACTTATTAAACCACAATTAATGCACCCAGAACACTTTAAGGTGTGACCGTCCTATCGTGATCGTCGATATTGGTTATCTAAGTGGGGCATTTACATATGATGTAGTCATATAGGACTGGACCGATCTAATCTGCATTTCTCATATAATTCCGTGATTGAGAAATCTTATTAAATCACAAGATGATCATATATGGATTAACCTTAATCCTGAAGTGATTGCAGACGCCTGCTTGTTTCAATATAGGGTTTGATGTGTTCGTTAAGGATCGCTAAGAGGTGCGGTCTGAATCACTTTCACGTTGTCACTATTATGGAATGGATGAGGAGTGTGTGTCTCACATTTATGGAATTCATTCCTTCCCGCATGAAGTAGAAAGACAATCCCCTTATTTGTTGATCCTAGAAACTGATCGATCGGCCGAGTTCGTATTGGTTATGAACTAATTGATCACTAGTGGTTTGATGGTAAATAAGGATAAGATGTAATGAAGAAAATTTACGGGAATAATCCCGCTTCATTACGGGTAGTCTATGGAGGGTTAGTCTGTATGTAATGATTATATCAAAGGACACTTATTGCTCGACGCTTTGTGAATAAGTTATATCTATAATCGATAGAGTTCAGTTTCGGATTTATAGTGGCATAATTCCGGAATTAATAAGTTGAGTAAAAATATTATATTCGATGAATATTTTATTCAATGTATTGTAGCTACTGGTTATAGGTCCATGCTCCCCGGGTTGGCTCCTAACACGCGAGTGTTTTCTCGTTTTGTGGAACCTTGAGAATAAATTAAATAGTTGGTCTATTTAATGAATATGCGAATATTATTTATTTAGTAAATAATATATAAAATAGAAAAGACATTTTCTATTATCTCAATTGGCATCAAAAATAGCACCGCTTTTATTTGGTTTTGGGAAAACAAATTTTCTCCTAATTAATTATAATGTGGAAAATGTAATCATTTATGTGTTAAATAATTATAAATAAGAAATTAGTTTTCTTATTGGATAAATAGGAAATTTGTTTTCCTATTGGATAAAGTTTTTATTTTCCTAAAAGGAAAAGATAAATTTGTGTGTAAAAGATAAACTCTTAAATTATTAGTTATTTTCCTATTAAAAAGAGAGTTTCTCCCAACACAAAATTTAACCAGAAAAACCAACGCCATATTGGAAAAAAAGGGACGCACTTTTTTTTTGGAAAAGAAGAAAAAAATTAGTTTCTCGTTCTAGCCATTGGGAGAAGAAAAACCTAGGGTTTTTCTTGGAGCATATTCAAGGAGGTTCTATTACGAGGATCGACGTCCACCAGTCGTCGCTTGGAGATACAATCTGGAAGACTGCGGCTTCTCCCTATTGTCGATTGCTCATCCTCTTCTATTGGGTAAATCTTTATCCTTCTCGTAGTTGTGTTAATTAATTATGTGAATTAAAATCTTGGTAAAATCACATGCGAATTTAATTCATAGCTTCCGCTGTGCAAGATCGAGCGTCTCGATCGGTGCTGTGAATCAGATCTGACGATCCAATTATGGATCGGACCCGGATTCGGCTTCTGTATATCCAGCAGTTGTGGCATAAGAGGTTATGTCTTATCTAAGAAAAATTTATTTTCTTGTTCTAACAGTTTGCATTTGGAAAAGTGTGCTCATTGTTTTGCAGTGAAGCAATCCAGAGATTCTTTTAAATCAAATCCACCTTCAAGAAAGTCAGAAGTACTTGAGCTTGTTCATTCTGATGTTTGTGGTCCTATGAAGACAAATACGCATGGTGTTTCCCGCTATTTTGTGAATTTTATTGATGATCACTCAAGAAAACTTTGGGTCTACACTTTGAAGACAAAAGATCAAGTGTTAGACGTGCTCAAGCAGTTTCAAGTTTCAGTTAAAAGGGAAACTGGAAAGAAGTTGAAGTGTATTCGGACTGACAATAGAAGTGAATACAAAGGTCCATTTCACTATTACTGTAAGCTGCAGGGTATCAGACATGCGAGAACTCCGTCAAAGACTCTGCAGTTGGATGGCTTGGCAGGGAGGATGTACAGAACATTAGTGAAGAGAGTCAGATGTTTGCTTTCATAAGCCGGATTGCCTAAATCCTTTTGGGGTGAAGCTTTGAGTACAATGGTTCATGTACTAAATCTGTCTCTATGTGTTCCTTTGTAGAATGATATTCCTCAGAAGGTATGGTCAGGTAAAGATGTATCTTACCGTTATTTACGAGTTGTAAAGATTATGTTCACATTCCTAAAGATGAGAGGTCTAAGATTGATGCTAAGACTAAACGATGTATTTTTCTGGGTTATGATCAAGATGAGTTTGGGTGCAAATTTTATGATCCTGTTGACAAGAAAGTGATTAGAAGACGAGATGTTGTGTTTGTAGAGAATGCGACTTTGCAGGATGTTGATAAAAATAAGAGTTCAACACCTCAGGCTGGTGATGGTTCAGCTGACTTGGAGATAATTTATCCTACACCTATAAAGGAGCATGGTGCAGTTGATAACCAAGGTAATCAGCAGGGTGATGCAGTTGATTTTGATCAGAACATTGACGATGATATGATTGAGGAACCAGTACCAGATGAGGCTCCACCAGTTATTCCCAAGAGATCTACTAGAGAAAGACACCCTTCTACTAGATATCCAGTGACATAAAGATAAATGGCTTGATGCTATGAAAGACGAGATGGAGTCTTTGCATGACAATCACACATATGAGTTGGTGAAATTGCCTAAGGGGAAGAAAGCTTTGAAGAATAAGTGGGTCTTCAGAATTAAAAATGAAGACAATAATTCTACACCTTGGTATAAGGCAAGATTAGTAGTCAAAGGTTTTGGTCAGAGAAAGGGCATTGATTTTGGTGAGATCTTCTCTCATATTGTGAAAATGTCTACTATTCGGATTGTTCTAGGCTTGGCAGCTAGTCTTGATTTAGAGGTTGAGCAGATGGATGTTAAAACAACTTTTCTTCATGGTGATTTGGAAGAAGACATCTACATGGAGCAGTCAGAGGTTTTTTCAGGTGAAAGGAAAAGAGGATCTTGTGTGCAAGATGAAGAAGAGTCTTTATGGGTTGAAGCAAGCGCCTAGACAGTGGTATAAGAAATTTGAGTCTTTCATGAAGGAGCAGGGTTACCGGAAGACTACTTCAGATCAATGCGTGTTTATTAGCAGATTCTCAAAGGATGATTTTATCATTCTTTTACTCTATGTTGATGATATTTTGATTGTTGGCAAGAATGCTTCAAGGATTGACATGTTGAAGCAGTAGTTAAGCAAGTCATTTGCCATGAAAGACTTGGGCCATGCAAAGCATATTTTAAGGATGCAGATTACTCGTGACAGAGAGGCTGGTAAAATTAATTTGTCACATGAGAAGTACGTAAAGAAGGTGCTTCAGAGATTTAGCATGAGTGATGCTAAAGCAGTGTCCAGTCCACTTGCAACTCATTTCAAGTTGAGTATCAAACAGTGTCCTTCTAGCGATGATGAAAAGAAAAAGATGTAGAAGGTCTCTTATGCTTCAGCAGCGGGTAGTTTGATGTATGCCATGGTATGTACTAGACCAGACATAGCTTATGCAGATCAGTCATTTTCTTTCTAATCCTGGTAGAGAGCATTGGAATGCTGTGAAATGGATTATGAGATATCTCAGGGGTACTACAGATTTATGCCTTACTTTTGGTGGTGAAAAACCCGTGTTGGTTGGTATCACTGATTCTGATATGGCTGGAGATGTTGATTCTTACAAGTCTACTGTTCGATAAAACTAGTTTTAAATTTATTTTATCGGAACACCCCAAGTATAAGGTTCGTAGTATAGGGTGTTACCGAGTCGTCCTAAGGGAATCGTATAATTATCGAATTACAATCTGATAAAAGTATAAATAATGTCACGAAAATTTAAATTAAACTATTGTTGAAATTAATTTTAATATAAAAGCGGAGATTAAGATTGTATCAAATAATTAAAAGAACAAGAGAAACGACCCGAGAATCAACCACACAACAATCACACAACCATTTTATGATCGAATACGATTTTATTGGTATGATCAATCTCAAAATCGATTAAATTCCTTTAACTCAATTTCTAGGATTTTGTTTTCTTTTCTAAGCAAAACAATTTAACATACATCACAAGATCATCAATTTGTTCCCAAATTACATAACCCAATTAACAACAAATGATTCCTCAAGATATTATTAATTGTATCGATCGAAAAGTTCTATTGTTGAATTATATTTCCATACAAATTCAAATCAACATGTGGTTTCATTGACATTCCTATCTAACAAAACACTTAACAATCAATCCAAATACCAATCGATAAATAAAATACAATATTCGAATTCATAAATAAAGAGAACCTAGCAATTCATGGTTGTGGTGATGTTGATGTGATATCCTCCAGTTATTCTACCGCTATACGCTTAGCCTTGCATCCTTGTGATGATCCATGACACGGTTGAAGGAAAGAAACTCATAATTTTTAGGGTTTTAGTGCGTCGCTTTTGGGTGGAATATCATGCGTCCCTCTCATGTGTGTATTAGGGTTGAAATAAGCGCCAGATTTATAGAACTCGAGGCGGCCGTGCTTAAAATCGGTGGTGGGCGCCCGCTTGATGACTCGGACGCCCGTCCAGTAGTGCAAAACATATTTGAGTCGGGCCGAGCCGGGTTGACGACGCCGTCTATACAAAATCGAGGCGCTCGTTCGCTAAAAATCATCAAACTCAAATCGATTGCACCTCATGGGCGCCATCTAGTGATTCAAACGTTAATCCAGCTTGCATGGGCAACAAACGCCGTCCAACATTGCAAACGTCCGTCGAGCTCCCGGGATTGATTTAATTGATTTCTTCCTCTTTATCTCTTTATTCTTCACTCCCTCTCTTCAAAGCACGATTAAACACTTCAAATCATCTTTTTCGAAATGCGCATTTAACACACAAAGTCATTGAAAGCATACCAAAGTGTAACACAACTCAAACCAACATAAAATCATCATTTTAACCACGTAATTGGCATGTTTTACACTTTTTATAACTTTAAAACCATTTCTTCAATTTATTCATTTAATACGTAATTTTCTATAAAAATTACTAAAACACAGGGATTATTGTTATGAAATATTGCAATAGAAATCATAAAATTCACCGAGAACAACTCCCCCACACTTAGCTTTTTGTTCGTCCCGAACAAAACAATCAAAACTGGCTCACTGTACATGTAATCCACATAGGCTCTCGACTCACGTAACAAAAGATATGAGAATGATAGCAATTAATACCACCATAGAGATAGATTATGTGTGTGTGTGAAAAGCCCTTTTCAATCTCCACCATTCTTTCGCACAAAAATCCTTTCAAACAATCCTAATGACTTTCCTAGGTATAGGCAGTAATCGTTCCACACAAAGTCTTCCCGTGTACTTATTAGGATAATCCCTAATGCATATCATCCAGTTTATACTGGGGATAGTCAGGAGATAACTACGGTTCCTACCAACTTTACTAACTTTCCACATTGCCATTTGCTAATTTTCTTTTAAAGTTCACTTAATACCACATGTATAGCATATGCCCTCATTCCCATCAATAGGATGTTTCGTGATAACACCCTAGCTGGACTACTATCATAAGGCAGTCGGGAGCTATTGAGCCTCATAGTGGTATAGGACATTTTGTGATAATGCCCTACCGCACTCAAATCATTGGCAGCTACATCCGACATACACATATTTTATTCATATTATTCATCTTAGATTCGTATACAAACCTTAAGATATATCCCTCCTATCACATTCAAACCTTCAGATATTCACAGTACACGTTCAGAATTTAGGTGTTACGTTTACTGTTACTATTACGCACAAGTCTCTCTAGGATAAACCACTAGGATAGTGAATGGATAAAGTTTAAAGAAACTTCGCTTCAATTTCAAAGGCTTGCGTGAATATGAAATGAATACTATCTCGTATCAGTAAAAACATGCTATAGTTATCTCACAGAAGTTATAGACAATCATCGTCAAGAAACTACAACTAGCGAGCCTTTTTGTTTCAATCATATGCTCGTAACTCACAAAAAATTTTAAATTTGGCATGAAATCCACATTTACTCATTTTCCAATAAATATAACATGAAAACATGTAGACACCCCCCCACACTTAAATCACATTATGTCCTCAGAATGTGGTTGCAAAGTGGTTGTCGGCTGGAACATTAGTGTACCGCTGCAACTCGTATCAAGAACAGACAACAATGATGGAATAGCTCGCAAAACCGCTCAAAAGTATCTGCAACACTCGACATAGCGTATAATCTCAGGGGACAAGGGGTATATGAGTAAACATGGAACCATGAAACAAGGCAAGTGGTGCAAGTAGGTAACGGGATAACCACCACACAACAAGTTTTATTAAAACTAAGTAAGGAAATAAAATACTTGAAAGGATATCTAGGATGCCTCCTAAGTAGCGCTTCTTTTATGTCGATGGCTTGACAGTAGTCAAGAAAGTCAACCCGGATCGGGCCACTTTGGTTTGATCGGGGCCACCTCCATCATCAGTCGAGGGGAGAGCATCGGTGTGGTCACAAAGAAACAACAAGTCAAGTCGCGATCGAGTCGTGGAACTTAGCCACCCGCACAACACCGATTTTCTTCTTCGTGTTGTTGCTTAATTGTGGCACCGCATACCGATAGGTGCGAGAGTCGTGGTAGAAGCATCTTTAAGGTTAAGGGCAATAATGTCATCATCCGAAGTAAAGAAGTCGGATGGGATCTCATCACAAATCAGCACATCAGTCATGTCAACCAACTTTTGAAAGTATAGGACTTCAGGTGCTTCATAAGGCTGTCCGAAATACTTTTTCAATCTATGACCGTTCACTTTAAAAGGTTGACCGCTGTACCCTTTCAAGGAAATTGCTCCACCCGGATGAACTTCGACAATTTCAAAGGGTCCGGACCATCTGGACTTAAGCTTGCCAGCAAACAGATGTAATCTGGTGTTGTAAAGCAAAGCCATCTCTCCTACCTTGAAATCTCTATCTTTTATCTTTGCATCGTGGAGCGCCTTCGTTCTCTCCTTTCTCAGCTTGGTGTTCTCGTAGGCCCTGAGTCTGAATTCATCGAGCTCATGTAGTCGCAGTAATCTTTTCTCCCCACAGAGTTGGCTATCGAAGTTTAAGAATTTAATAGCCCAGTAAACTCTGTGCTCCAGCTCGACTGGTAGATGGGAAGCCTTGCCATAAACCATTTGAAATGGTGACGTACCCATAGGTCTTGAACGCTGTGCGATAAGCCCAAAGTGCGTCGTCCAACTTCGCACTCGATTGGATATATTTGAATTTACCGCTTTCTCAAAATCCGCTTTAGACTTCATTTGCTCACCTCGACTTGGCCACTTTGGTTTGGGGTGGTATGGTGTATCAATTCTATGCTTGACACCATATCTCTCAAGAATTTTATCCATGGGTGCATTACATAAATGCGAACCTTCATCAATATAAGGGCTTTAGGACGACCAAATCTAGTAAAGATATTCTTTTGCAAGAATTTCTTTACAACTTTGTGATCATTGGTTTGAGTGGCTATGGCCTCTACCCACTTGGAAACATAGTCCACACAGACTGTAATATATTTGTTAGAGCATGATGATGGGAACGGTCCCATAAAATCAAAGCCCAGACGTCAAAAACTTCACATTCCAAGATAGGCCTCAAAGGCATCTCCATCCTATTCACCGAGTCTCCTACTCTTTGGCATCTATCACACCTTTGCAAAAGGCTTCACATCTTTAAACAAAGTAGGCCAAGAAAAACCAGCTTGAAGGATTTTTGTGACTCGCCTTAGGTGCTCCGTAGTGTCCACCGATGGGACCACTATGACATTGCTCCGAATATCCAATTGTTCATGCTCCGAACGCACCTTCTAAGCAACCCGTCCTGCAGACTTTAAACAGATATGGATCCTCTCATACGAGATACTTTAAGTCGCTGAAAAATTTCTTCTTTTCCTGATACGTCATCTCTTCTAAATCCCACTTGCTAAGTAGTTGACGTAATCAGCATACCACGGCCTCACAGTCTCTAGCTTCATTAATTGCTCAGTCAGAAAGTCAATGCCTATCTCCTTAGGGATTTCGCCACCCTCGTTCACTAGGCGAGATAAGTGGTCAGCTACAACACTATCACTACCCTTCTTGTCCTTAATTTCAAGGTCAAATTCCTGTAGTATCAGAATCCATCTGAGTAACCTTGGTTTAGCGTCTGCTTTTTCCATAAGGTAGCGTAGTGCTGCGTGATCTGTCCAGACCACAACTTGAGACCCGAGAAGGTAACTTCTAAATTATCCATAGCAAAAACGACAGCTAGGAACTCTTTCTCCGTAGTAGTGTAGTTACACTGAGCTGGGTTCAAAGCTCGGCTCGCATAGTAGATCGGCCTGAACTTTTTGTCAATTCTACCGCCTAGAATCGTGTGCCCTTCTGCGTAGTTAGAGGCATCGCACATTAATTCAAAAGGCTTAGTCGATCCAAAAAATTATTAAGATAGGGGCATTTATGAACTTATCCTTTAGGCAATTGAAAGTTTCCTTGCATTTCTCATCAAACAAGAACTCAACATCATCTTTCGTAAGGTTAGATAAGGGCTTGGCGATGGTGGAAAAACCCTGAATAAACCGCTTTGTAGAAGCCAACATGACCTAGAAAACCTCGTACCTCTTTCACTTTGCTTTCGGTGCGCCATCTTTTCATTGGCCTCTACTTTAGCCTTATCAACTTGAATACGATCTTTGGACACCTTGTGTCCTAGAACAATTCCTTCATCTACTAGAAAATGGCATTTCTCCCGGTTGAGTACTAAATTCTTTTCAACACAAATGTTGAAGTACCATATCTAGATTTTCCAAGATCTCATCAAAGCTATCGCCATAGGCGAGAAGTCATCCATGAAGACTTCCATACATTTCTCCACAAGTCCATCGAAATTGGCCAACATGCACCGTTGAAATGTTCTTTGGTGCATTGCATAACCCGAAAGGCATTCTACGAAAAGCAAAAGTGCCTGATGGACACGTAAACGTAGTCTTCTCCTGGTCATTAGGGTCGATGGCTATCTGGAAGTAACCAGAATATCCATCGAGGAAACAATAATACATATGACCACTCAGTCTTTCAAGAAGCTGGTCAATGAAAGGTAAGGGAAATGGTCTTTGACGGTGACTTCATTCAATCTGCGATAATCAATGCAGACCACAGAGCTTGATCCACAAGGCGTAAAGCTACTTCCTCCCCTTTTCATTCTTTTCCACGGTAATACCTCCTTCTTTGGCACAACTTGAGTGGGGCTAACCCACTCACCGTCGGCGATTGCATAGATGGTTCCCATGTCTAACCATTTGATGAATTCTTTCTTGACAACCTCCTGCATCTGCGGATTCAGCCTTCGCTGAGGTTGTCTGACTTTCTTAGCTCCTTTCTCCGTTCGGATTTTATGCATGCACACATCGGGGCTGATTCCTCGGATATCACCCACGCCATCCGAACGCGAGGATGTTTTTCTCAAGAACTTTTATCGCCAGTGCTTCTTGTTCGGCTCGAGTTTTGAAGAGATGATTAAGGGCAACTTCTCACCGTCCTTAAGAAAAATGTACTTAAGGTGTTGCGGAGCGATTTAAGCTCCAAGTCGATAGTAGGTGGTTGCTCAATCACCGGAATTTAACGGGCCACCTTTTTCCTTATGGGCTTGAAGTGGTTGGATCAAGAATACCTCATCTTCCCGAGGCATAACCCCTGAAAGGTACTGGATCATATCATCCATAGGGATCCTTCTGTCAGCACCCGCTTCTTCCTTCTTATGCGTGATCATCTTAATCAATTCTTCATCTTTTAGCTCCTTTGCTAGCTGCTCCCCAATCATCAACCTCCCAATGAATAGTCTCTCTCCGTAAATCCACTTCGTCCCAACTACCCATCGTATTTCCTCTTCTACAGGTTTAAGTCTTCCCGATGCAGCTCTTTGAAATCATCATTCATTGCTGGGAAATTCCATGTTTCATGTTCATTGACAGGCTTAGTGCGAGCAAGTTGTGAAGACGACTCGTCAGTGACTACGGCCTGTGATGAAACAGAAGATGGTCCACAATCAGCTTGATCTTTAGTGTTTATAGCTTCAAAACACCTATCTCTCGTTAGCTCTTCCGCTTCTTCAGAGTTGGCATCTTCTTCGCCCCTCATAAATTGCTTCGACGAATGAGATTTCTTCAATCAAGGTTTTCTCAGGACTTTTCCCTCGTGTGAAGGTAAGATGTATCATCAACTCTAAGCGTAATCTGACCCTTACAGAAATCGATGAGGGCGGCAGAGGTGTCCAAAGAGGTCCGGCCTAGAATTAGGGGCATCTCTTTGTCAGGCGGATAGTCTAAGATAACCCAGTCGGTAGGGAAAACCAAGTCTTCAACATGGAGAAGAACATTAGTAACACAACCAGCTGCTGAGCGGCTAGATCGGTCTACCATCTGAAGAGAAATAGGGCGTTCCCGCATTCTTTTATCTAAACCGAGCTTTTTGCAGACGTTCAATGGCATCACATTTATAGAGGCCCCTGAGTCGCATAAGACGTTTTGGAACATATGGCCTTCAATCTCACAAGAGATTGAAGGTCTTCCGGGGTCACCTCGCTTAGTAGCAACTTTTGTGAAACCATAGAGCGATCTTCTCTTAAAACTTCTTCCGCCATCCCTTGAAGCTTCTCTTGCTCCCACAAACTTCCTTAAGATACTTAGAGCACTTGGGCATTTCGGTCAATACCTCGGTAGGGGTATACTCACTTTGGTGTCTCTGAGCATCCTCCTCACTCCGTCATATTATGCATCATGACCGAGGTATTCTCTTTCTTCTTTGGCGGGTAAGGAAGGGCTTTATCATTGTTCATGGCTTGATTTCTTATGGCTTCGTCTTCCTTATCCTTCCATTTGACAAACTTTTCCTCCCTCTTCTTTGTCAGGGGTACAGCCACCTGACTTTTCCTCATTTCTTTATCAGAATAATTTTCATCCCCCGAAGAATCATCATCATTAAGCTCCTCCTCACTATTGCTTTCTTCGGTATTTAACTTCACGATTGCCCTCCCCGAACTTATGGTGTCGGGAGGGGCTACTCGTTCCGACATCTTTCCGGTCCCGCCGCTTACCACTTCTTAGAGTGACCTCATTCACTCTCTTCGCCCATACTCCCATTGAGGCGTGATGGCGATCTGAAACATTGATATCCGCTTTAGGATTTTTTCAAGATAACTTGGAAGTTTACCGTGGTCTCGCTTGCTTGTTGGTCCGCCATATGACCAACCTGTCTCTCTATTGTCTTGACACTAGTAGCCAGGGTCTTCACCATGTCTACTAGCTCATCAAACTTATGTTGAGGGACACAAGAGGTGGTTTGGTTATGATGTTGGTTTTGATTCCAACCACCTTGAGGTCTTTGGGAGTTAGGATTGTGAGATTGATTAACCATCCCAGGAGTTGGTCTTTGATAACTTGAGTTGAAAGAAGATTTTGAATTGGATGGGCCAGGTGGTGCATTGGCTTGATTAAAATTGGGTCGTTGAAATCCGGAATGATTCTGGTCCTGATTGAAGTTTCTGAAGGTTTGGTTATGATTCTCCATTAAATTCACTTCCTCATTCATCTCATTTCCTGCCTGCATTCCCAGGTAGTTCACATCTGACGGCCCTTGTTGCTGCTGCATTTGTAAATTGGCTAGCTGCTTGCTAATTACTTCCATTTGAGCAACTAACAACTTAGTCTCAGAATTGCTCGCAGCAGATTCCTTCTTATTCCCACTACCATTGGTCTTCCTTGGAGTTGACCACATATTATTCTTTGCTATCGTTTGACTACCACAGTAGCAACGTCATCACCTCCCCCTAGGAAGGATCCATGAGCAGTTGAATCAAGGTAGTCTCTATTTGGTTGAGAGACACCTCTATAGAATAACTCTAGTAGCTCATGTCTACTATATCCATGGTTGGGGCACTTCCTCATCAGCAGATTTAGTCTCTCTCATGCTTTCCTCACACTCTCACCATCAAGCTGTTCAAATGTGGCTATCTCCTTTTCATGTCCTTGATTGTCCCAGTGAGACAAACTTGAGAGCAAAGGCTCTTTTGACATCATTCCAGAACGGAGAGAATGATGGGCTAAAGATTTGAACCAACGGTTTGCTTCACCCTTTAGAGCAAACGGGAAGAGTTTTAACTTGACAATCTCGTAATCAATACCAGGATAGTGGCACGCTTCGCAGATTTGAACGAAGGTGGACAAGAAGTCATGAGGATCTTCTTCAAATAGCCGATTACCATGAAAAGAACTATTCTCGACCACCCAACCACTCCATTTTTCGATCGAAGTTCGGTTGTCCCATGTCCTGAGGCGAATAGGTCTATGCCCTTCCGAAGTCTTGGTCAAGATAGGGGCAAAGGGTCTTGATTTAATTGGTTTAGCCGGTTTTGACGTAATTGTTGAAATTGATTATTTATCCCAAATTTTGTTGATTTTGTTGTTGTTGTATTGCCTACATCCGCTGAAGGATCGATTCATTTGGTCTTGAGGTGCGGATTTGGAACTTCGTTAGCCATAATGTCCGGATTAGGGAAGAGCTTTCTCACGAGAATAGATCGCTCAGGTTCGGGATTAAATGTAAGAGGTCCTTCTTACTCCCGGTTTGCATAAACCGTAAGAAGCGGAATCAGAGGAAGAAATCAACCTTAGGGTTGATGAGAACGAATGTAGAGAAGATTAGAGGTTTAGAGGTTTAGAAAGAGAAGAGAGAAGAAGAGAGGTGACAAATTAAGAGATTGAACCGGCGTTCGAGTATGAGTGAACGCCGTTCAGGGAAATTTGAAGTGGGCGCTCGTTCAGTCACGGAACTTGCGTTTAGAAGACAAATTAGGGGCGTGGCAGGCGTTCAAATGCTTTGGGCGCCCGCTCGTAAAGTTTCTTTTATTTTTTATTTTTTATTTTTTTATTTAGAAAGATATAGAAACGAAGCAGGAAAAGAAACCTACCTACGAAAAACTTAAAACAGAAAACACTAAGACGGTGAAAAAAGCGTGTTGAAATCTTCTAGGGCTAAAATGGAAGGGAAAACAGCAGATTTTGACCTCGAAAATGGTGATGAACGGCTATAAGCCGTTCACCACGCCATCGGCGCCGGAACGAGCTTTCGAATTGGGGTCGTATGCGCGTAAACGGACACTCGAGCCGAAAGTTATGGCCAAAATATCGCCGACCGTAATCATCGCACTCACGAAGAATCCGACAACCGTTACGATTCCCGGCAAAGGCGCCAAAACTTGTTCGATAAAACTAGTTTTAAATTTATTTTATCGAACACCCCAAGTATAAGGTTCGTAGTATAGGGTGTTACCGAGTCGTCCCTAAGGGAATCGTGTAATTATCGAATTACAAGATGCAATCGTTATAAATAATGTCACGAAAATTTAAATTAAACTATTGTTGAAATTAATTTTAATATAAAAGCCTGGAGATTAAGATTGTATCAAATAATTAAAAGAACAAGAGAAACGACCGAGAATCAACCACACAACAATCACACAACCATTTTATGATCGTAATACTATTTTATTGGTATGATCAATCTCAAAATCGATTAAATTCCTTTAACTCAATTTCTAGGATTTTGTTTTCTTTTCCAAGCAAAACAATTTAACATACATCACAAGATCATCAATTTGTTCCCAAATTACATAACCCAATTAACAACAAATGATTCCTCAAGATATTATTAATTGTATCGATCGAAAAGGTTCTATTGTTGAATTATATTTCCATACAAATTCAAATCAACATGTGGTTTCATTGACATTCCTATCTAACAAAACACTTAACAATCAATCCAAATACCAATCGATAAATAAAATACAATATTCGAATTCATAAATAAAGATAACCTAGCAATTCGTGGTTGTGGTGATGTTGATGTGATATCCTCCGTTATTCTACCATTATACGCTTAGCCTTGCATCCTTGTGATGATCCAAGACACGTTGAAGGAAAGAAACTCATAATTTTTAGGGTTTTGGTGGCCGCTTTTTTTGGGTGGAATATCATTTCGCCTCTCATGTGTGTATTAGGAGTTGAAATAAGCGCCAGTATTTATAGAACTCGAGGCGGCCGTGGCTTAAAATCGGTGGTGGATGCCCGTTTGATGACTCGGACGCCCGTCCCAGAGTGCAAAACATATTTGAGTCGGGCCGAGTGAGGTTGGGCGACGTCCTATACAAAATCGACGCTGCTTAGCTAAAAATCATCAAACTCAATCCAGTTGCACCTCCTGGATGCCGCCTAGTGATTCAAACGTCATTCCGACTTGCATGGGCAACAAACGCCGCGCCCAACATTGCAAACGTCCGTCCGTGAGCTCCTGGGATTGATTTAATTGATGTCTTCCTCTTTATCTCTTTATTCTTCAACTCCCACTCTTCAAAGCACGATTAAACACTTCAAATCATCTTTTCCAATGCATTTAACACTGCAAGTCATTGAAAGCATACCAAAGTGTAACACAACTCAAACCAACATAAAATCATCATTTTAAGCACGTAATTGGCACGCTTTTACACTTTTTATAACTTTAAAACCATTTCTTCAATTTATTCATTTAATACGTAATTTTCTATAAAAATTACTAAAACACGGGGATTATTATTATGAAATATTGCAATATAAATCATAAAATTCACCGAGAACATCTACTTCAGGATATTTGGTTAAATTTGTAGGGGGAGATGTGTCATGGCAATCGAGGTTGCAAAAATGTGTTGCACTTTCAACTACTAAAACTGAGTATATTGCAGCAACTAAAGCAAGTAAAGAGTTGTTGTGGATGAAGAATTTTCTCCAGGAGCTTGGTTTGAAGCAAGATCAGTATGTGTTGCTCTGTGATAGCCAGAGTGCTATTCAACTTGGTAAGAATGCAGCTTTTCATTCTAGGACCAAGCACATTGATGTTCGTTATCATTGGATTCTAGATGTGTTGGAGTTGAAGTTTCTAGCACTTGAAAAAGTGCACACGGGTGATAATGGTTCGGATATGTTGACAAAAACATTGACAATAGAGGAGCTTGAGATATGTCGTTCTATTGTGAGAATGACGAATTCCTCCACAATGTCGTGAGGGGGAGATTTGTTTGGTGGATCACTCCTTTGTGGAGTCCAAACCCACTAAATAATTGGAAAAATAATAATATGTCAAGTAGTATTTAAGGGAACAAATTAGGTTAATTTTTCCCTAATCTTCACAATAGATAGGAGGCAAAAAGGGATAAAATTCGTAGCTTCTTCGGTGTTGCACTGGAACTTTCCGGCGACAATCGGGCATCAAACGGTCTCTCGATCGGCATAAAATTTTGAGGGCTTGTTCGTCACTTATTCTTCTACAATCTGAATGGTGGAATTTGCGTTTCAACGGTTAAATTTTTCGGAATCATCCCGAGACTGTCTGCTGCGTTTTTGAGTGATATTTTTCAACAACTCTTGTATTTTGCATTCTTAGTTGATGCTTTGGTGTAGTTGAGTTGGTTGATGTGTTTGAAACACTTTTGTATCATCTTTTGCTGATTAGTGGAGTTTTTGTGGGCCTCAGCCTCGTGGTTTTACTCTCTCACATCGAGAGGGGATTTCCACGTTAAAATTGCGGTGTTGATTTATTCTGTTTTCGTTTTGCTTTATTTGTTATTTTACTTCGTTGGGACTACCTCGTTTAATTCCGTTGCATGTCATTGAGAAGACTTTGTGGGTATTTGTGATACGTGTGGTATTGCGGTTGCTTGTTTTCCCAACATAATTTATCTCTCAATTTTAAACTTCCCACTTATAATGATATGCCTAAATCTTAATTCCGTCCACGGATCCTTCTTCAGGTCCATCCGACCCCGAAAATAGTGGTAAAGCCATCGGTCACCACAATCCGTGAACTCGCAAGACGTCGGTCCCGCTCTAAGCCTTTGGTCCTGTGGGACGATATCAGGCTAGGGGCCGGCCCGCGAACCCTGTGTCATTAGGTCCGACAGAGACCAGAGCCGCCAACATAAAGATAAGACAAGCTACGACCGCCATGCCATGCGACCCTCGGGCTGCTAGGTTTTCAGTTTGACAAAAGCTTTCAGGCCGCTAGGTCCTCCAGGCTCGCGACCTGCCCACACCTGCCGCTTTGCCATACTCACCAGCTGGCAGCCCCCCAAACCTCTATAAATACCCACATCACCTCCATCATAAAAAGTGTGTCTTCACTTTCAAGGAAACTACGCGTGGGCGATCTCTTATAAAGTGACGTGAGCGCAGCCACTGGCGCCAAATCATAATCAAAAACACCAAACACTCCTCCCATCTTGAGGAAAGAGATCTCTAACTTGCTCTTGAGCTCCACCACTTGCACCACCACAAATTCCACAGCACCACCGCGTGCCTCCGCATCTACATCACTTTTATTGCCGGATATCCTTCGTTAAATCCACTCAATCTTGTTGATGACTTTTTCGGCATCATCAGTTGGCTCTGTTATCGAGAAATTGACTTTTTCTCAGCTTTTTCCAGTCATATATATATTTTACAGCGGCAGATTTCCAGCTCCGACAGCCTAAAACCGTCGTCTTTTTTTGTTTTCCAGCCAATCCTTCATCTAGATATCCACATCTACAAGATCTTCACACATATCTCAAAGATTTTCATCTAGATCTAGAAAATCTCTATTTAGATCTATGATGGACGTTCATTCATTCTGAGTAATGAGGACTGGGTCTGTGTTTGCTTTTTATCTCCGTGGATATTCAGACACCCAAAAATAAAAGACAATTTTGAGAATCATTACTTGTTGTTGTTCCTCACTAATGGAGCTAGTCAATCCTAGCATGATTCATCCTCGGAGGTGGTTTCAAACCTGTTGGGTAATGATGCTTGCAGGTCGAACAGTGATAGTATGAGGACAGCCATTAAGCTGTATTTGCTAAGGATGTTGGTTCAGGACTTGGAGCACAAATTATGGGTCTGACAGAGACTATCATGTCCAGATTCAAATTTGTTCTGTTTCCGTTCAAAATTTCCAGGTTTCTTATCATCAGAAGAAGAAGCCTCCGACGCCGGTGAACTTCGCCGGAGCTGCAAGCTAAAGAAGAAGAAGAAGCCTCCAACGCCGGTTAACTTCGCTGAGCTGCAAGCTAATGAAGAAGATGAAGTCTCCGATGCCAGTCAACTTCGCCGGAGCTGCAAGCTAAAGAAGAAGAAGAAGGTGAAACTAAAAATGAAATATGGCTTCATTTTGTATTAATAAAAGGAGAAAGAATCGAGGGTTTCAGCGTAAGACATCAGAAATTAAATCCTATTTCTCAAAATTCTTCATTTAGAGCAGCCGTAATGGTATAATCTATTTTTGAGGAAATTCTGACAAGAGCCGGCTAAGTTGCCTAACATTGATTGGATAAAAATTATAGGCTGATTTTGTAGTTTTTGTCAAGTTTGTTAGAAGGTGTAATGGTAAAAATAAAAATTCTCTACAACCACCACGGGTACAGTGTCTCCCCAGCTTCCTTCCATCATTCTTATCTATGAAATACCAAAGAAATAAACAGGAGAAAGACAATCATGTTTAATGCCTTCTCCTAGATAACAAAAAAAAATTAGAGCATCCCCTGGATATGGCTTGCAGTGGTAGCGGTTGGGGTAGTGAAATCCACTGCATCTGAAAAGCCGAGAGTATGGGGGTTCGAGTCCCGTAAAGCTACGGCCTCATTCGGTGTTAGCGGAAAAAATGTGTTCTTCCTCGAGACAAGCAGGTCCCTGATTAACATCTCCTCACACTTCTATGGGATCGGAGGCGAGGGGACCCTTCCAGTTAAGGTTTAACCATTTTTAATAAAAAAATAGAGCCTTGATTTCACTTTGACACCACCCAGGAAAAATGAAATGGAGGAGTATCATTCTTTCAACAAAACCCACCTAAAAAACTAAAGCAAACTGAGTAATTTCATCATCTTTATAGCCTCGCCGGCAATTTAGCGGAGGGAGAAATATGGTAGAAGAAGGGGAGAAGGAAGAGAAAGGGAAGAAGATGAATTGTGAAGAAATTTGGTAGAAGAAGGGAAGAAGATGAGTTGTGAATCATGGATAATGTTCTCTGTCATTATCTAAAAAGAGAGAATGCAGTAGAGAATGTCTACGAAATCCTCTCCATTTCAACCCCATCATTTTGCAAATTAAAATTTCCTCTCTTTTTTCTACCATTGTCTCAAAAGACTGTGTCTAAAAGCCTCTCATTAGGGTTGCTCTTACTGAGCTTATAGAAAGTGGGATTCACAACAATAATCATTGCCCTAGTGGTAATGGAAACTCAAATGAGCCTAGATGTGGCCGGTTTCGGGTCTTTGGAACAACCCTCCGGTTCCGGGTCCAAAATGGAACCAGAACCGCCGGTTCCATTTTCTAGCCGGTTTCCGCCGGGTCTCGGGAACCGGCAGGTTTGGCGGTTTCCCGGTCCGGTTCTGGGTCTCGGCGTAAGACGGTTCAAATCATGGTTCCGATCACGGTTCCAATCATGGTTCCAAAAAAACCCATATGTTTTTTACAAAATTTGTATACCTTGTTAAAATTAATAATAAATTCTAATTGGTTATTAAACTAAATATAATATTTAATTTCACAACAATATTTTTTTTAAAAAAACACACGGCTTGTATAATATTTAATTTCATATCTATATATAGTATTTAATTTCATAACTTATATTCTAGATAATTTGTAAGTAAATTAAAGAATAATGCGTAGTTTTCTAATTGTTTATTTTTTATGATTAATTTGTAAGTAAATTAAAGTTATATTTCATATAGTGATTACGATGATTTATACTTATAATATTGTGTATATAAGTTGATTTTATATCTTAATGAATCGAGGCAAAATGTATATAAAAGTTGTTTTATTAAGCAACACCATTACTTAATTGAACAATACATGAATGACGGCAGTCACGGCACACTTGAATCACTTGATACACATTACTTAACACACTAATAATACACTTCATACTAAGAGTCTAATACACTTCATATTCAAAATACAAAAACACTACTAATACACTGAATATTCAAACATAATATGACACTAGAATTTGTCTACATTATTGTGGAAGCGTCTTTATTTTCATATCACTTGTCGTTCCAAAAGCATTTGAAATGCAGAAAAACATAAACACCTCCAAGGACAGCATAACCACCGTTTAACATTTTTGTTCTCGTAATCGTCATTGTAGACCTTTGGTACATCAAGATGGAGTCATCTGAAAAAACATGACCAATACATGAATGACGGCAGTCACGGCACACTTGAATCACTTGATACACGTTACTTAACACACTACTAATACACTTCATACTAATAGTCTAATACACTTCATATTCAAAATACAAAAACACTACTAATACACTGAATATTCAAACATAACATGACACTAGAATTTGTCCACATTATTGTGGAAGCGTCTTCATTTTCATATCACTTGTTGTTCCGAAAGAATTTGAAATGCAGAAAAACATAAACACCTCCAGGACAGCACAACCATAGTTTCACATTTTTGTTCTCGTAATCATCATTGTAGACCTTTGGCACATCAAGATGGAGTCATCTGAAAAAACATGAAAATTTTAGTTTATATCATGACTATGCTTGATTGGAATTTTATAAAAAAAAATGAATAAGTAAATTTACATACCAATCACTCAGAATCTTCTAGGTTATCATCTTCTTCACTCCCGTATGCACTTGCAGTTGTTTCAGTTGTAACAGCATCAGTCTCCACCACATCCTGGTCATCTTCTTCCGGTAAAATGAAGTCTTGTTGTATCCGTTCGGCTAGCACCCAATCTTTGAGGCATATTTGATATTCTAAATTTCTTGGGTGCATGCTTGCTCTCCTTGAGCTAAGCATGTTTCCGCCCTCACTAAAAGCCCGCTCTACCGTCACGGTTGACACTGGACATGACAAAAACTCAATTGCCATGTGTGAGAGAATTGGGTAATCTCTTGAATAGCTCCGCCACCATCCCAATATATCCCAGTAAAAATCGTACTCCACATCCATATCAATCTCAAAAGTAGTCGATAGATATTTATCTATTTCTTCACATGAGGACGATGAATCAACCTCGGCCTCGGCCTTTGCACAGAAATTTTGTCCATCACTTTTCTCAACGCTGAAACTTTTCCACCTCTGGGTTAATAGAACTTGTACCTGAATTATAGGTGGGCCTAGCATCCCCAACTCCGTAACGAATATCATAATGAGTGTACAACTCTGTAAATAATTTAATTGTATTTTGAACCACTTCTAAGTGGTTAATTGGTCTGGCCTCCGGGTTAGGAAACAAGATTTCATAATAACTCTGCAAAAATTCCTTTAGTCCCTCTGTCTGAAGTCGATGGTCTAGAATAACAGCAATAAGATAAAGATCGGGTATTAGTAGCATATACTTAATCTATTTTCATCTTATAGATGTTAAGCATGGTACCAAGTCGGGACAAGCTTCAAATTCTTCAAACAAATTTACTATCTCAATCGTCCTTGGTAAGACCGCATGTGTCGTTGGTTTATAACAACTCGAAAAGAACAATGTAGCCTGTTTGAAAGGCTCCAACATATTCATCAACATCTGACAATCACTCCAATGGCTAGCGTATAGAGTTAGTTGGCCTTCACAGTGTTCCGCTACAAAACCGACCAATAGATCTTTATATCGATGTGTTTTTTGCAATAAATCATACATCAAGTTCCATCGTTTTCGGGTAACAGTGGGTAATCTGTAAGGCTTTGAACCATGTTTTTTCCTCCATTGATTCCTCCTTCTTTCAAGACTATGTTTGGAATCGATAAACTGGCAAGCATTCTTCATAACTCCAATGATCGAATTTAAAACATCCATCGCATCAGTTACGCATAAATTCATAACATGGCATAAACATCTGATATGGAAAAAGATACCGCCGCATATAGGTTGGCATATTTGTTTCAATTCAACAATCGACAGATCGTTATTCGAAGCATTATCAAAAGAAATAGAGAAAATCCTTTTCTTCAAGCCAAACTCATCCAAGACCTTTGATATGATAGTACTTATGTTGTGTGAATTGTGCCTTTCGTTAAGCGCTCGATACGCTATCAAACGTTTTTACATTTTCCAATCATTATCTATCCAGTGACAACAAATACCCATGTGTAAAAATTATGCTGCCCCTTATCACTCCAAATATCAGCACACAAATTCACATCATGTTTTATGTCATCTAAAAGTTTTTGTATTTCATTCATGCGTCGTTTAAATGACGTTACCAAATCTCTCTTGAGAGTTGACCGTGGGATTTTTTGAAACGGCGGTTGCCAGGCTGTTTGAGCGCAGTGTTGACGATTTAAGCTTTCAGATAACTGAAAAGCTAGACTCTTGGTACATATGAGATCTACAACCTCATTCCTACTCACCTTTGGGTTGTATATATCAGAAGTCATACCTCCACTAGCCGAAGTAGGTGGCCGCATTTGTGTTTGTCTAGGATCAAGACCCCATTTATCTAGATGAAACTTCTTGGCATGCTTTCTCATCGAGCCATAGCCATCCTCTTTTGTGAATCTATAGTTCTTATCACAAAAGTTACATTGAGCAGTGTAAACACTAGTAATGCGCCGACCTTCTTCATTAATTAACTGAATTTTTTTGAAAAACTCCGTAAATATCCTTGATTTGAGAGGTTCACGGTAGTCATCCTCTACTTCATTTATACCTCCTTCAAAATGATCATCACTTGGTTGTGTACGACGTGCAGATGATCGTGCTTGATTACGCCTACTACCACCAACATTTTCTCCACGTCCACCACGTGAGGAAGAACCGATTGGATCAGGAATTGGATTACGAATTGGAGTAGCATTTTGTTGGGATTCATTACCCTCATATTGAGGCAGTACGAATTCCGGCAACCCAGTATCAAAATCATTAACATTGAAACCAGACGGAGTAGCAAATTGCAAGACCGAAGTGTAGTTTCCTTCACCATCGCTGATGTGTGTTAAGTTATCAAACTGAGGCCGGTAATCGACATCATCGGGAGTTTCCCCCACAACTGTGTCATGTAACTGATTTCTATGAGAAGTCATAGGTCGTTTTGACATTTTCTGTTTAGCAAAACGTTAAAAAAAAGGGGGGATCGGAAAGAGTAGTATAAAAAAAAGTAGCCAACTATCTCTTCAGACCGGAAGAAGTACACAAATAAATCAGAACAACTTCAATTCATAGTTTGGCGAGTCTTAGATGGATAATTATAGAAATAGAGAAGAAGATTTGATAGGTAAAAATAGTAGAATTATAAGAGTTAGAAGAGAATGTGTGAGAAAAAATAGGTGTGATTGTGGTGTATTTATAGTGTTGGAGTTGGAGTTGGAGATTTAAAATAAAATAAAATAAAATAAATTATCAAACCTGTAGATATTATAGCCGTTAGACCCGGCGGGTAGAACCGACCCAAGCGGTCGGGCGAGTCTGGTCGTGGATCAAGCTTTCAATCACTATTGTACAACAGTAAAAGTAATGATGATGTCGGAAATTTGAATTCCCCTTTTCTGAGAAAAGCACTTTAATTTGAATTTCCATGAACAGTGAGTCATCACAGGAAATGCACTATTCTTCATCTCATCCACCTGTAATTAAAATTAAAGCAGGGGGCTTTTATTATTCAATCTATAACTGCAGCCGCTGGTCCAGTGTGGGAGTATTGTCGATGACCCAAATACCCAGATAATCAATTTCAGGGATAATTGTGTTAAGACAATTAATGATTATTGAATATATGACAGATCCACTAGAACACTTTGACCATTGCTCATCTCTCCCACCTGTAATGATTAAGGACTTACTTAACATTAATGGTCATGGGTTAATGACTAACGTAACATTAATGGTCATGGGTTAATGATTAACTTTTTTTTAAATTTTTTTTAAGGAAACTTTGTATTTTATTAATGAAAAAGAGATACAAAGTTCCAAGCCACCTCCTGGCTCTCTAGTGCATGCCAAAAATACGGATCACGGTGGAGTACCCCACCTCCTTAAACCCTGTGTCCGGAAAACCCAGAGTGGGAAAAAACGGGTGCACAGGGAAGAGTGCAGGCATACTTTACCGGAAAAAATGACTCAAAAAACCAGTCAAAAACACCAAGGCCAACTAACCTATACATATCAATGGCCAAAACAAAAGCAAAAAACCAGAGAAAGCGTGCAGAATACAAAAACATGTGGCTTACACTAGCTACAAGTCGCAAATCCAATATGAGATGAGACCAAACTCAAAGCTCCGAAACCTCAATCAAGAATTACTTGTGTTTCAAAGAACAACAAAAGCAATAAGACAGAGCAACTTCAAGATAGAAACATCAAGCAACCAAAGAATTTGAATGGACTACAACCAAAGAATGTAACAAAGATCCTGGACACTGCAACCAAAGAGCTTCACACCAACAAATTGCACCTTGGAAGAAGACAAACTCAAGGGGTAAAGAGTGAAACCACTTTGTTTGCACTCTTCATTGAGATGAAGAGTGCGTCGCATTTTCATTCCAATTGCAGAGCCATCACAAAGATCAAAATGTAGTAATCCTAGGCAAACAAACAAGGAGGCACAGATACAGAGGCAAGAGCAAAATTTGAACCAAAACAAGGAGCACTTTAAAGAATAAATGTAATGAGGAAAACACAACCTGTTTGCACTCCTCATAGGATGAGGAGTGCTTCCAGGGGTGACTTGCTATGATTGCAATTGGATCCTAGGTATTTGTGAATTATCTCTGAAAATTAAAAGACCAAGAAGAGTATCCAAGTGATGCAAGATCCAAAGATCTCGAGAAATTTGCAAAGATGCTTGCTTGTTTGGCTAGGTGATCAGCTACATCGTTGACCTCTCTGTAAATGTGAGATACTGAAATGTTGTGTTGTTCCAAGAGCAATTGAAGAGTATGGATCTCTTGTATATATTTCCAAGGGATAGCTGCACCACCTTAAAGAACATCATACAAGATTTTGGAATCTGTTTCAACTTGAAGAGGGAGAAGATGATGATGAAGGCTGAGTTGGACCACTTTCAAAGACGGCCCCCATTTCACTTTTGCATATTTGTGGCCTCAGAGTATGCTTTCCATCCAGCTAAAAGAGCTTTCCCCATATGATTCCTGATCACAAAACCTCCCCCTGAGGTTAATGACTAACTTAACATTAAAGGTCATGGGTTTATTTTTTTTATATATATATATTCATATATATATATATATATATATATATATATATATATATAATTTCAGCATAAATTCATATATAAATGTTTCTTGTTTTTATTTTCTCAAAATATTTTCTAAAAAACATTTTAAAAATACAAAAAAAAAAATCAAAATATCCTTATAAAAAAATAGTACATACTAAATACATCACAAGTCCCATACTCCCATAACACTATAAATGCATCTCAATCCCAACCAATTTTTTCTCACACCTTCTTTTCGATATCCTTATATTCTTCTTCTATTCATCTATCTTCTCATTTTCTACTTATTACCATTATAATTATCCATAATTCATCTAAGGTTCAACAGACTATTCATTGAAGTTGTTCTTATTTATTCGTGTACTTCTTATAGTCTGAAGAGATAGTTGGATACTTGGATAAGTATTTTTTATTATTTGACAATGGCTAATCCAGATGCCCCTATATTTACCGATGAGGATGACGGTGCTGTGCCATGGGACGAACATCCTTACGAGACTCGATTCACATCATACGATCAATTAATTGAGTACCGTGAAAACTAGATGGGTAGAGCTATTGTTGGTGAACGGAGATCGGCATGGGAAAGTCTACCTTTTGAGATTACGGAATTGGTGGAAAATGTAGGGTGGTATGGGTTCGTCACTGACCCCCACCCCAGTTACGAGATGAATCGCTCAATCGTTCGTGAGTTCGACGCAATTGTTGCCACAATAGGACATGTAACAAGAGAATTCACATGGCACGGTGTACGAGTCCAATTCACACCGCGTTTGATCAACCATTATTATTTACTTGAAGATATCCCTCGTCATGTTGATTTTTTCAGACCATTCCAGTGGACTGAAAGATTGTATATATGCTAACATGGTACGAAATTTTGGTGAGACTCACCTCTAGCACCTATGATTAGAAGGAGCGGTCAACATTAACCTCATAGATGGACTCCTAAAGTCGTTCGGACAACCATTTTGTTTCTTGCCTATCACCTTCATGTACTGTAAACCACACCGAACCGACCATTGAGATGTACATCCTTGCGTACGCTTTTCTTACGAATGAGCTAACAGATGTAGGCCAATACATCATGGAAAGAATTTGCTAGATAGCTATGGCCAATGCAGGCGATGGTTTTATTTTCTTTCCATTTCTTATCACCGCTTTTGCCAGAGAATTCAGGGTACCGCAATATGATACTGACAACTTTTCTGGACCTAATGAACCTATTTTATACGAATAAAAGAGTAAGGTGTAGTTTATTAATATTTTGTAACATTTAAAAAAATTTGTTATTTAAGTTTTATGTGTTTTATATAATTAATTTTATAATTTCATTAATCTAAACATAATTTAGCATGTGCTCTTCCTTGTCACAATAATTTTAGAATTAGTAGTATTTGATTAGTTAAAGTGTCACAATATATTTCGGCAAAAAAATAATAATAAAAAGCAATATATTAGTATGTTGTGATACTAGTGTCATAATATATTTTTTCGAAAAGATAAAAAAACGACATTTTATGGTTTTTTTTATACATTAATTAACAACACCATTTACTAAATAAAATAATTGCTAAGAAATAAAGAAAAATAACATGGATTAACTTTTAACATTCATTAACTTATGATTTGAGAGTTAGAATATGAGAGATAAAAGAGAATTGTGGATAAAAAATGATGAAATTGATATATATTTATAGTATGATGAGTGTGTGATATTTTAAAGGGAATATTAGGTTTTAGTCCACTTTCCGCCCTATAAATAAATTTTAATCCACATTCATTTTTCTTGTTGATTTAAGTACAAAACATTTTCCTTCGGACTAAATTACCCTTAATATTAGTTTTAAAACTCTAAACAACTCTGTCAGCATTCTATCCTCCACTTTCCCTTCTTCCCTTAAAACTTCAGCTTCTTCTCTCGATCACTCCGCCACGATGTCTCTAACTTTTGCCAGCAACGACGTATACCCGAATTCTCTGTCCAGAAGCTCTTACAACTTCTCCAGGAAAACCATAATCACATACCTTGTTGGCTCTTCAAGTGGGATGGGCAGCGTTAAATTTTGGGATTAAAGCTGCAAACTCCTGATCAAACGGGATGAAAATTAAATGGGATTAAAGCTGAAGTTTTAATGGATAAAAAAATTAAATTGATCAAATGGGATTAAATTGATCAAGGTGTTGCTTTTCCACCTCCCCGGTGAATTCCGAGTCAAAAGATATGATGGGATTAAAGCTGAAGTTTTAATGGATAAGAAAAAACACCTCAAAAGGTATTTCCTTGAATTTTATCTCTGCATATGATAATTGAAAAGTTACGAAATTGATCCAGTGTGTTAATTTTTTGCTGACAGCACAAATTCCTTTTATTTGGGGAGGGGGGGATGAGGAGGTGAATCCTATTATGAATTTTTGATATTTCTTGTTTTAGAAGAGAATTCGGGGAATTGAAAACTAAGAAAACGGATCGGAAGGTCGGCAACTACAAAACATTTTTGCCTAAAAATTGACAGCAAAGATAGCCATATATGCTTTGTTGCGACACATCATAAGCAGCATCTTTGATCTAGTAATTTCCATTTCAAACTCAAGAAACCAAAGATATAAACAAAGGCTTAGATAAACATTGCTATCTATCAAACACTTTATGATTACAAATAACGGTAGAAGATTTAAAGATGGCAAAAGTTGCATTGGCTGCTCTGCTTTTGGTGTTGATTCTTGCAGGTTGTATCATAATTGTTTTTATGTTTTTATATTTTTTATATTAATGAAGTTTGGATTTTGGATTCTGTGATTGGCATACTTGTGGGATCCATATTAACTAATCCATTATACATCATGAACAACGGTATGTGCTTTCATTGTGTCAACGGTATGTAAGATTGATTGTGTTTTTTACTTGGTTCATATCATTAAGCTTTTTAATAGACTAGTGTTACTTTGTTGGTGTGTTACTTTGTTGGTGTGCTACTTTGTTGAGAAACAAAAATAGACTAGTGTGTTACTTTGTTGGTGTTACTTTGTTGGTGTGTTACTTTGTTGAGAACAAAAATAGACTAGTGTGTTCCTTTGTTGGTGTGTTACTTTGTTGAGAACAAAAATAGACTAGTGTGTTACTTTGTTGGTTTGTTACTTTATTGGTGTGTTACTTGGTTGGTGTGTTACTTGGTTGGTGTGTTACTTTGTTGAGAACAAAAATAGACTAGTGTGTTACTTTTTGGTGTGTTACTTTGTTGGTGTGTTACTTTGTTTGTGTGTTACTTGGTTGGTGTGTTACTTTGTTGAGAACAAAAATAGACTAGTGTGTTACTTTGTTGGTGTGTTACTTTGTTAGTGTGTTACTTTGTTGGTGTGTTACTTTGTTGGAGTGTTACTTTGTTGAGAACAAAAATAAACTAGTGTGTTACTTTGTTGGTGTGTTACTTTGTTAGTGTGTTACTTTATTGAGAACAAAAATAGATTAGTGCGTTACTTTGTTGGTAAGTTACTTTGTTAGTGTGTTACTTTGTTGAGAATAAAAATAGACTAGTGTGTTACTTTGCTGGTGTGTTACTTTGTTTGAGAACAAAAATAGACTAGTGTGTTACTTTGTTGGTGTGTTACTTTGTTGAGAACCAAAATAGACTAGTGTGTTACTTTGTTAGTGTGTTACTTTGTTGGTGTGTTGCTTTGTTAGTGTGTTACTTTGTTGAGAACAAAAATAGACTAGTGTGTTACTTTGTTAGTGTGTTACTTTGTTGGTGTGTTGCTTTGTTAGTGTGTTACTTTGTTGAGAACAAAAATAGACTAGTGTGTTACTTTATTGGTGTGTTACTTTGTTGAGAACAAAAATAGATTAGTGCGTTACTTTGTTGGTGTGTTACTTTGTTAGTGTGTTACTTTGTTGAGAACACAAATAGATATTAGTGTTTTACTTTGTTGGTGTGTTACTTTCTTGATTCAAATGGTTATGTTTGTGTTTTTTGTATTCGTAAAATTGGAGAGCCTAGATTATCTATTGATGGTTTGAGCCGATGCTATTTGATGCATTTTCGCGCTTCATACATCTTTCATGGAGTTTGATGTGGTGCGGGTTTGAAGGATGAATGTCCATAGATGGTAAAACATACGCTTTTGTCTTCAAGAACTTGAAGAATGTTTTAGTTTCATTAACATGCTTTTTGATTACATCCAATAGTATTAGGTTTATTCTCTTGATTCCCGGAGTTGCATCTCCATAATACTTTCATAGATTGTTTCATTAGGATATGAAGCATTTTTTTGATAGATTGTTGTATTATGAAATGTTAATGGTGATATTTTGATGTTAATAAATCGTGTCATCATTCTTTGTCATCATATCTTGTATCGCACATCAATTATCGTATTCTTGTATTCTCGTATTATTGTGTCATCAATTATCGTATTCTTGTGTCATCACATTATTGTTATTCTTGTGAAAGCCGCGATAAAATTCGCTTTCAAATACTACGTCGAAAATGTATCAAACGTGGTCTCAAATTGAAGATAAAAAATTATGAATTTTGGTGAAACAATTTTGATGATCGGTGTTCTAAATCAAAAGTTACTGGTCGCTTATAAGAAAAAAAAAGCATGCGTTAATATAAATATTTTTTCGCTTTCAAAATATACGTCGGAAGGATATCGTGTTTAGGCTCAAATTGAAGAGCAAAACATGAATTTTGGTTAGAAAATTTCGATGATCGGAGTTGTAAATCAAAATTACGAGTGTTTGAAAAAAAAAAAAAAGCAAGAAAGCAAAGATCGAGATCGCCAAATCCCGCAACGTTCATGAACATGTTTACTTTCAAACCTGAAGACACGCGATTATATAGGGTTAATTCTGTCCGTGTTAAATTTTTTTGTCCTTTTTACAACTAAAAAATAAAATGTGTCCTATTTATTTATTTTGTAATTATTTTTGTCCTTTTCCCTCAATCCCCCTATTTTAAAATTAAAAATAAATTATTCAAAATTTTTGAATATATATACGTTGGAATATTGGTCCACTTGGAGGGAATAATATAAAAAAAATTTAAAAAAAAAATATATATATATATATATAACCTCGGTTCGGGTCCTCCGGGCCGGTTCCGACCGATTCGACCGCCGTTTTTGTCCGGTTCCTTGAACCGCCGGTTCCGGGCCGATCCGGATCCGGTGGAACCTAGAACCGGATAGAAATCGTGGAACCGCCGGTTCCTGGACCCGTGGACCCAGCAGAACCGTGGACCCGCGCGTTAGACCGGGGAACCACCAGGTCCGACCCGGCAGAAGTAACGGAACCGGCCAGGTCTAAATGAGCCCCGTTTCTTCCTGAAATCACAAAGAGAATGGATGCCCTCAACTTCGATGGAGTATTTTGGTTCAAGTTTTTTAGGCCCTTCTAATACTCGTCCTAATTTATTGGGCCAGATGCAATTGGGAAATCCTCTAAGTCAGCCAGTGTCTTATTCTCCTCTTATGTTCAGTATCGCCGGAGATCAAAACCAGCACTTCTCTTCTCTGCCGGACCACCTTGTCCGAGTGGTTGTTCGTGGCGGACATGGTGGTAGTAGCGGTACCAATAATAATGGTGATTTCAATCTCCTGAATCTTTAAATTAGTCTCAATTTCATGTTTAGACGTTCTTTTGAGCGATCTCGGGTTCAAGATGCTTTCGGTGCGAGCATTAGAGGAAATCGAGGAGGAAAATGAAGCTCTTTTAGCTCAAATCCCTTTCGCTGTCACCCGGTTTCGTAAATTGTTGATGCTCTCCAAAAAGAATCCTCAAATTTTAAATTAACTGAAGATGAAGAAAAACAGAGGCAAAAGGAATTGAAAGCGAATTTTAAGATGTTTCGTGCTAGATTTCCGAATCCCTCCATGAAGAATAAAAGCTCCGACCTTTTAACGAATCTGGTTATCACGGATGCTATTTAATGCTGGGTCCGTTCTTGAAGGAATTGTTGCATCCAAGATCCCTGATTCTTGACCAACGAGGTGCACTCTTCTGATTTTCAGCTATTTTCTTTGCTTATTGTTTGAGATGGTACTTTGCTGAATTCTTCAAATGAACTTGACCGTTGAACTTGACTATTAAGGAAACAAATGTCACATAGAAATGAAGTGAAATCATTTAACTTGCTTAGTGCTTATTCAGCCATAGCTATATTCCACAATTAAGTGCCTTATTGTTATGCCTTTTAGACATAGCATGGTGTCGCAGCCGAAGAAATTTGAATAGAAATTTTATCTGCAAACTATGTCAAGCATGTTCAGATATCAAGTTCACACTTGAGACGATTCGTGGTTCGGAAAATAAATTATGTTCCGAAGGGGTTTCGTTTCTATATGTTCATCTAG
Source organism: Gentiana macrophylla (assembly GCA_026214975.1). Lineage (NCBI taxonomy): Eukaryota > Viridiplantae > Streptophyta > Magnoliopsida > Gentianales > Gentianaceae > Gentiana > Gentiana macrophylla. The sequence continues at coordinate 4,758 of JAOBSW010000965.1, read as the reverse complement.
TTGGTATTTCTGGTATCTTATTGTGCGGTTGGAGTTTTGGTCCGTCCATGCCGTTTAAAGTATGAGCTCGCCCAATATAGGCTCGCCAGATACGAGCTCTCAAGCTCTCCCAACATTACCTCGCCGGATATAAGGCCACTAGATGTGAGGCCGCCAGACACGAGCTCTCTTATTATCAGCTCTCTATCAACGAGCTCTCTTATTATAAGCTCTCCATCAACGAGCTCTCTTACTAAAAGCTCTCCATCAACGAGCTCTCTTGTTATAAACTCTATATCAACGAGCCCTCTTATTACGAGCTCTCCAACAACGAGCTCTCCATTTACAATCTCTCCAGACAAGTTACTCACGATCTCAATCTTGTCCTAAACAAGGGGGCCGAGAATGCAAATTTTCAAACAGGAATATGATTGCACAGAGTCAACACTTATTTCAACCAAGTTCGCCCTCAATCTCGCTTGAAACACGGGGCTGCAGGTGGAAATTTTCAAACAAACGTGAATGACTCGATTTCGACATTTATTTCAACCAAGCCCGCAGCGACCTTGCTTGAAACAAGGGGCATTTTTAATTCAGATTGAAGATCCGACAACAATACGTCTGATTTTTACGATTCAGTTATTTTCAGCGAGCTCGATACTCAACGCACTCAATCTCGCCCAAAACAAGGGGGCCGTATGCCCACATATAATGGCTAGCGGACACAAACTACGGACTCGAAAGATGAGAATATTTCGAGAAAACATAAAGATACGAACTCAAAAACACTTGAAAAAATCATTACAAGAAACAATGCAAATATGCATTTAAAGGCCGAAGAGCGGCCACAAGTTAAAGGTACGATCATAAGAGTAAAGGTCTTCGTCATGACCACAGATTCACCGGCTGTAAAATGGGGCCGCCAAAATGAGCACCCCAAACGAGCTCCCAAGCTCTCCAAATTACGAGCTCTCGAAATACAAGCTATCATCGGGTTTTATTTCTACATTAAATGATTACAATTTTTAGTCATTGGAACTCTCCCGTCCTAAAGCGGCAGGACGAGTTATCTTATTTTTGGAACTCACCCTATCGGACATGGAGGGTCAAGCTATCTTATTTTTTGGAACTCTCCCATCCTAAAGTGGCGGGACGAGCTATCTAATTGTTGGAACTCACCCTACCGGACATGGAGGGTCGAGCTATCTTATTTTTGGAACTCTCCCTACCAAAAGTGGCGGGATGAACCTTCTTATTTTTGGAATTCACCAGAGGTCAACTCGCCATCAAAATGGGTTTCTCTTCGCCAACAACAAGTCCATCCGCTTAATAGCACGGTATAAAAGGCATTATGCCATCCAAAGGCAAAAGCCACACAAAAAGGCTAAGGCTATTCGCCCAAAGAAGCCACCCCATGAAGTTAAGGCATTCCGCCCAAATATAACTTCAAATGCTAAGGCTATTCGCCCATAAGAGCCACCCATGAAGTTAAGGCATTCCACCCAAATGTAACTTCAAATGGCTAAGGCTATTCGTCCATAAAAGCCACCCCGTGAAGTTAAGGCATTCCGCCCAAATGTAGCTTCAAATGGCTAAGGCTATTCACCCATAAAAGCCACCCCATGAAGTTAAGGCATTCTCGCCTAAATATAACTTCAAATGGCTAAGGCTATTCGCCCATAAAAGCCACCTCATGAAGTTAAGGCACAACGCCCAAATGTAACTGCAAATGGCTAAGGCTATCCGTCACTTAAAGCCATCAAAAGGTTAAGGAAATTTGCCACGTAAAACCACAAAAAGGTCAAGGCTATCCACCCCATATGACCCAAAAAAGGCTAAGGCTATCCGCCCTTTATAGCCATCCAAAATGTTAAGGCTATCCACCTCATATGACCCAAAAAAGGCTAAGGCTATCCGCCCTCATACGACCCTCAAAAGGCTAAGGCTATCCGCCTATTATAGCCCCCAAAAGGTCAAGGCTATCCACCCCACAAGACCCTCGAAAGGCGAAGGCTATCCATCCATTATAGCCACTAAAAGGTCAAGGCTATCCGCCCCATACGACCCTCAAAAGGCTAAGGCTGTCAGCCCTTTATAGCCCTCAAAAGGTCAAGGCTATCCGCCCCATATGACCCTCAAAAGGCTAAGGCTATCCGCCTTAAATGACCCTCAAAAGGCTAAGGCTATCCGCCCATTATAGCCCCCAAAAGGTCAAGGTTTTACGCGTCATACGACCCTCAAAAGGCTAAGGCTATCCGCACATTATAGCCCCCAAAAGGTCAAGGCTATCCGTCCCAAATGACCCTCAAAAGGCTAAGGTTATCTGCCACTTAAAACCACTAAAAGGCTAAGGTTAATTGCCACTTAAAGCCATCATAAGACCGTCTGTTTCATAGCGCGGCATTATAAGACCGACTTCAGCTCAGCATCATACTTGAAACTCGTCTTCGAGTGAGCCTTCTATAAGAGCGACTTCAGCTCGGCATCATATTTGGTACTCTCCTTCGAGCGAGCCTTCTATAAGACCGACTTCAGCTCGACATTATATTTGGAACTCGCCTCCGAGCGAGCCTTCGATAAGACCGACTTAACCTTTTGATTAACTTCATCATAATACACATCAAAATTTAGCTCTTTCCACGACGATCCACCTTTTTCAAGTTGCTCCTCCATAACTTCAAATATATCAAGCATGTCGTCTTTCCTCATATAAGTAACATTACAATATATCAAACCCTCAACTCTCTTACAACAATTTGAAAATCTCATTTGTGTAGGCATCATGGAATTGTTGTTCAATAGGATAGGTTGTGATGTGATCCGTAAATAAATCATATCCGAATTTTCCCAAGGACCGATTAAAAGTATCAATAAGAACGAGCACCACAACCCTTAGCTAACCCATAACTAAGAACCTTGGTATGACCTGAACCCTTAGATAACTCGTACCTAAGAACCTTGGTATACGAACAACACATGGTATGCTCAGAATCTTGATAAGTTCATGTTTTGAATATTCTACATAAGAATACTCACAAAAATTAAAGCTTAATATAAATTTCACTCAATAATGTCTAAACTAATGGTTACAATACTCCATTTGCCTTTATATAGGCTGCAGACTCCAAGACCAATTGATAATTTAGAAATGTGGGACAAAATGACAATAAATAAAAATAATAACAAAAATAAAAGACTATCTAACGAATGTGGGATAATAAAAGATTAAAAACAAAATAAATAATAACTATAATAAATAAAAGACTCCAAATAAATTTAACAAGTTTCTTTTTGAACAGGAATCACATTATTCCCTCCCAGCTCCGAATGGATTCAACCTTGAATCAAAAGGATGTCGTAAAAAGCAGCAACAAGGACAAAACAGGCCGAACCAACAACGAACACCAATGTTAGTCCCAGAGAAGGGTGAAAATATAGTCAGAGGGGGTTAATGACTATATTGGAGTTTCAAAAACTTTTCTTGTTTTAAAAGCTTTTGGGCAGTGGATAAGTCCCTTCTTAAAAGTTGTTTCAAAGCAGTTCAAGCACACACAGTGTATAAATAAAAAGGCAGTAAAGAAATGTTGTAAAGTAAAGTGCAGTAAGTAAATGAACACAAAGATTTATAGTGGTTCAGGGTGCTTTAATTCCTTAATCCACTCCAAATCACTATTGTCTTTCACCAATACAATAGTTATGATTGTCCTTGGCTACACAAGCTTCAAAATCTCAAGAACAAATCCTTCAGCAGCTATCACTCCAGGGGTGCAATTCCTTCTTAGACAATCTGATTCAATTGCTTCAGTTTGGTGTGAATTGGATTCACAGAAGGATGATCAAACTCAATACTTGATATAGATTTTATGCTATGTTTTCTGAGTTTGATCTTCTAGATATGTCTTTTCAGTTCCGAAAAAGGCTTGTGAAATGACAGAGCTTCAGCACTTTGATCTATCTGCGTGTTACGTGTATATCTCTCTTTGTGTATCTATCAATGCCTTCTAATTATAGCCTGATTTCCTTGATTCAAAAAGTCATCCATTGGCTATTTAATTCTCAGAATCATCCTTGATTCAGGCTTGATTTAATCCTCCTTGATTTTGGTGATCCGGATTTTCTTCAAACGTTCATCATAAAATCCGTCCTTGATTGATTCTGCATTAATTGCTTGATCTTCGATTTAATTATACTGCAGATCTCATGAGTATCGGATTTGACTTACTTGGCTGTTCTGATCATTACTTCACCATTGAGCTACTCTTCACCGTTGTTTCTTTAGTCATCCGCGTAACTTTCTCTTAGCGAGTTTGCTGTTTTTTCTTCTACATTGATTCCTGATACCCAATGTATATTTTCACTTCACTGATCCTTGATTTGGGTGAGATTAGTGTACACCATATTAAAAGAATAGATTCCATCACTTGTAATATATCTTAGACTTACTCAAGGTCATCACAGACTTCCTTGGCTGTATGTCAATCCATAGGTCTTCACTTCACTGAGTTGGTTCCTTGGCTGTCTCACTGAGCTGATCCAAAGTCTTTACGGAGCCGTCCTACAAGTCTATTACCGTGCTTGTATGACTGAACTTATACAACATGTCAGACTTCTAAGTAAAGCCTATACAATCATTACTGCTCTTTTAGACTTATTTCTGGCTTGCTATAACAGCTAGTATGACCATCATCAAAACAATAAAATGTTCCTAACAACCAATAATATGCCCGAACCAAATACAAGGCGGACATACCACTTCAAATCAATTTCACATCATGAATC